>JAVKPL010002566.1:0-103648 GCA_032173675.1 Gastrolobium villosum | reverse complement strand
CTGGTGCCTTTACTCTGACACATTTTCAGTTACGTCTATTCTAGTTCTGGATAGCGATAAACAGTTCTGATAGCGATGTCGTCCTCGCGCTCCCAAGTGGCTTCAGCTGCCGATTTGTTGTTCCACAACACTTTCACCAAGGGAATTTCTTTAGAACGAAGTCGCTTGACAGATCTTTCAAGAATTTGGAACGGTTGAACTTGATATGACAGATCTTTCCACTTCTTCAGGCTGTAACACGTGAGATGGATCAGAGAGATATCTCCTCAGCTGCGACACATGAAATACATTATGAATCCCTTACAGATTAGGTGGTAATGCCAACCGGTATGCAGACTCTCCAATCCGGTCCATAATAAGGTATGGTCCTAAGTACCGTGGACTTAATTTCTTTACTCCCATTCTCCTGCCGAGTCCCGAGGTAGGTGTGATTCTAAAAAATACATGGTCTCCGACTTCGAAAGATAGGGGCTTATGACGTTTGTCGTAATAACTTTTCTGTCTGGTCTGAGCCCGCTACATATTTTCTCTAATCTTCTTTACCTGTTCAGATGTTTCTTGAATTAGATCAGGTCCTAAAATACTTCGCTCACCCACTTCAGTCCAGCATAAAGGGGATCTGCATTTTCTCCCATACAAAGCTTCATACGGTGCCATCTGAATACTGGAATGGTAACTGTTGTCGTAAGCAAATTCAATCAAAGGAAGATAATTGTCCCAACTGCCTCCTAACTCCAAAACGCATGCTCGCAACATGTCCTCTAAAGCTTGAATAGTGCGTTCTGTCTGTCCATCGGTCTGCGGGTGGTAAGCAGTACTCAATCTCAAGTGGGTCCCTAAAGCTCGCTGAAAAGACTCCCAGAACTTAGAGGTAAATTTGGGATCACGATCACTGACAATACTGGTAGGGACTCCATGTAGCCTTACAATCTCCTGAAGGTAAATTCCGGCAAGCCTCTCAGTATTATATGTGGTTCTAACACACAAGAAATGAGCTGACTTCGTTAATCGATCAACAATCACCCAAATAGCATCATATCCTTCTCGCGTCCGAGGAAGTCCAACTACAAAATTCATCGCAATACTATCCCACTTCCACTTGGGAATCTTCAAAGGTTGAAGAAGTCCCGAAGGTTTCTGATGTTCGTACTTCACCTTCTGACAAGTTAGACATCGAGATACATACTCAGCAATATCACGCTTCATACCCGGCCACCAAAATGAAGTCTTCAAATCATGGTACATCTTCGTGGATCCAGGATGAACGACATACTTACCCTTATGAGCCTCCTGCAAAACTTCTTGCTTCAATTCTTCATTCGGCACAACTAACCGACCTTGGAATCTCGAAATATCATTCTCATCCCTTACTACATCTTGGATGCCAACCAAATTACGGACTAGCTCCTCATCTCTCTGAGCCTCCTTAATTCTACTGAGTAACTCATTCTCTATTTTTATACTACCCAATCTTATGCTACGTCTTCTTTTGACTACAGACAAATTCAAATCTCGAAAGGCCTCAAACAATTTCAGTTCTTCCATCATCAGAGTTGCAGTGTGCAGTGTCTTCCTACTCAGGGCGTCAGCTACCACGTTTGCCTTTCCTGGGTGGTATTTAAGTTCAAACTCATAGTCCTTCATGAATTCCATCCACCATCGTTGCCTTATATTCAATTCCTTCTGATCGAACAAGTACTTCAGACTCTTGTGATCGCTGAACACATCAAACTGCGAACCATACAAGTAGTGCCTCCAGATTTTAAGTGCGAACACTATAGCTGCTAACTCCAAATCATGCGTAGGATAATTTTCTTCATGAGGCTTTAGTTGTCGAGAAGCATAAGCTATCGCCATACGGTCCTGCATCAAAACGCATCCAAGTCCTTTCAATGACGCATCACAGTATACTTCAAACTTTCTATTAGGATCCGGAATAGTGAGTACTGGAGCACTCGTTAACCTGCTCTTCAATTCCATGAAACATTCTTCACAAGCTTCAGTCCACTCAAAAGGCTTATCCTTCCGAGTGAGACGGGTAAGAGGTTGTACTAACTGAGAGAAATTCTGAATAAACCTTCGATAATATCCAGCAAGACCTAAGAAACTCCTTACTTCAGTGACAGTCTTGGGTCGTTCCCAATTCATGACAGCTTCAACCTTGCTGGGATCCACAGCAATACCTTCTGTTGAAATGATATGGCCCAGAAACTGGACTTCTTTAAGCCAAAACTCGCGTTTCGACCACTTCGCGTACAACTGCTTCTCCTTCAAGATTTGCAAAACAATCCTCAAATGTTCCGCATGCAGCTCTTCATTGGCAGAGTAAATCAGAATGTCATCGATAAACACAATAACAAACTGATCAAGAAATGGGCGGAAGATGCGGTTCATGTAATCCATGAATACCGCTGGAGCATTCGTGAGTCCGAATGGAATCACCTGATATTCGTAGTGCCCATAACGAGTTCTAAAAGCTGTTTTCGGAATATCCTCTGGTTTGACCCGGATTTGATGGTATCCCGATCGTAAATCTATCTTGGAAAAGACTCTAGCTCCTCTCAGCTGGTCCATCAAATCATCGATCCTTGGTAGCGGATACTTATTCTTCACTGTAACTTTGTTCAGTTGACGGTAATCTACACACAGACGTAGACTACCATCCTTCTTCTTAATCAAGATGGCTGGAGCACCCCATGGAGAGGTACTAGGTCTGATGAATTCCTTTGTCAACAGTTCTTCTACCTGCTTCTTCAATTCTCGAAGTCCCAAAGGTGCCATACGATATGGAGCAATGGAGATTGGTCCAACTCCGGGAACAAGTTCGATGGAAAATTCTATTTCCCTATGAGGAGGCAATCGAGGTATTTCATCCGGGAATACCTCCTCGAATTCACTAACTACAGGTACATTCTGAATTTGATTGTCAACCGAAGTCTCAGCCTCGATCGACAATAGATACCCTGCTGCTCCCTTGAGGAGCTCTTTTCTAACTTGTAATAAAGAAATGAGAGAGAAGGGTTGAAAATTACCATCTTTCGCAGGAACAATGACTTTCCCCGCTCGACAGTCCAACGTTATCCCGCTTTCCGTCAACCAGTCCATACCGATTATCACATCAAAATTGAATATCGGTAGGACCACCAAGTTTACTGTATAAGTATTCCCTTCAAATTGCAAAATAACACCTCTGCAGATTTCTGAGGCTGTGCACAATCCTCCAGTAGGGGTACTGATGTGTAACTCATAAGGTAACGGGGTTGGGGTGATGCCTATTCTCATAGCAGTGTGCTTTGCCATAAAAGAGCCAGATGCTCCAGAATCAAAAATAACAGAAATTGGGTGACCATTTAAAGTGACATTACCTTTGATCAAGTTGGGATACTTCTGAGCTTCATTCGCATCCAGTGTGAACACCCGTGCTTACGTAGGCTATTGATTAGCGTTCTGAGGGCATTCGTAAGCAAAATGTCCTTGCTGGCCACACCTGAAACATGCATTGCTTCCCTTGCGACAGACTCCAGCATGGTTCTTACCACATGTAACACAAGCATTTGCACCCTGACGTCCAGTTGACGATTGACCAATTTGCATTGTTTCTCTTGAAATTTCCAGGCCGCGCCTGCAACTGCGAACCTTTGCCTCGACCCATACCAGGGGCCTTCCTAAAAAATCGGCCTGCTTTGTTTCCTCCTTGGAATTGTGTTGGTTGCTTATTCAGATTCTTGGCCTCATTGATGATTCCTTCTGCCTGTCGACTCTGATTGATTAGCTCCGGAAGTGTACGATTTGCAGTCGTCAATATGAGCTTACAGATTTTTGGATGTAATCCGCTTTCGAATTTCTCCACCTGCCATTCCTCGTCATAAATATTCCGGTCAAAGTTGGCGTACTCCATCAGTTGCCCAAATTTTGCAATGTACTCATTGACCGTCATGTTGTCCTGCCTGAGTGACAGCAGTTCGGTGTGCTTCATTCTTCTCATAGCTTTTGGAAAATACTTGTCTAGAAAAACTCGTCTGAACACGGCCCACGTCAGTTCAACGTCCTGAGCTCTTAGCAGAGCCCTCGCACCGGTCCACCAGGTTAGAGCTTCTCCCATCAGCTGGTACGATGCATAATCGGTCTTCTGGGCCTCCGGGCATGCCATACGTTCGAATATATGTTCGATCATCTGCAACCACCTCGCTGCAGCCTCAGGGTTGTCTTCACCCTCAAAGGTAGGTGGTTGAAAGTTGCAGAAGTCTTTCAACCTCCGTCGGGCAATTTCTTCTGCATTGTCATGCGGTGGGGGTTGATTCTGGTTCTGTTGCCTATGTTCTCGCCATTCTTGGCTCATATTCTGGACAAATGTTGCCAGCCCCCCAATGGTAGTGATAAGATCCTCTTCCGCATTGCTAGGCCTTCCCCGAGTTGAACCGCGGTTACCTGCCATGATTCTGCACTCACAATATCATGAAATGAGTTGATCAGGCTCACTGCAAGTTATTTATGGCAGCAGTCCCAAGTAGGTACTCGAGTTCAATTCGGATAAGTTAACTATGCATCCGTGCCTTATCACAGAATGATCTTAACAATCTAACTACAATAGTTAATATATTTCAAACAATTAAACATATTATCATACAGAGACTATAGAACACTTAAACAGTCAATTGCACTTAAGCAAATCAACAAATAAGCACAATCAGCAATCAATTCAATCAATCAACAAGCAAAACCATGGATCAAACTGCTCTGATACCAATTAGTGTAATGCCCTCCCTTGTATGCATCCAAGAGAGTCGTTTGCTAAGCGGAATTAGAGTCTTTAACGACACTTTAGCTACTAAAATTTTTATTCCAAAAGCAAAACCGTAATGCATTTAAAAATTCGTATAAATTCTGTTCGGATGAGTTAAAAAAATATTCCTTGTGATTTAGAAAGAGCACGTCGGGGGCTTTGCGTGCATATAAAATAATAGTAAATCGGAGTTCGTTTGCAGCTTGAAACATAACCCGTAAGGTGCTCGTAAAACTGTTAAAATTCAGCACTTAATAAAATGTTCAAAAATCCTTTTCGCAAAATGTTTTCTGATTTTTCCAAAACAACCGCTGTTCATGAAAGACTAAAACAAAATGGAAGATAATAATGTCTACAGTCATCCAAGTGCCCCAAAATAATAAGCATTACAGTCATCCAACAATTAAACAGCAACAGCAAAAGTCCAAACATCAGCAAGTAACGGCAAACATCACGCCTTCAAATGCTCTTACGTCCTCCTGCCATTTATGAAAATAGCAGCCCCAAAGGGGTGAGAATATAAACAGTCACTTCAACATATCCTGTTCCTTTTCCTTTTCCTTTTCATCATATATATATATATATATATATATATATATATATATATATATTTAGTCTATAACGCCTTCCTTTTTGCGCTCTTAGCACCGTCGTGCGCGCAATACACAGTGGATATCCCATAATCGGCACCCTTCATTGGTGGATTCCAACTGTGGCCTATGCGGACTGATGCCAAGTGTCCCATACCCTGGTACCGGAGGGATGCCTATATGATGCGTGCTCAAAAACATGGTCCTGTACATAACTATTCTAAAATTGCAAGGCTATATGAGTTTTGGTACATGCATGCCATGCTATGCTATCACACACAAAGCGTAAAAATAAATGCGGTATGATGTAAGATGCATGCTTATATACTTTTCATATACGTTATGCTGCCACATAACAACTTTACCTCATAATCATATTGCCGTCAAGGCATATTCATGGCAGAATACTTACATCATAAGGAGCATAATAATTTTACGGAGTATGGAGCATCATGTTACAACTTCATACGCTAGTCAATAGTCACATTAGGTAATATCGCCTAACACTTACCTTGCGTGCCTTAAATAATTACCAAACAACAGCGAAATATGCTACGCTTCTCACTGCTTATGCGCACCTAAATCATTTACAATAAATAATTTTACAACATCGTTTTAAGGAAAAACGTTGAGCAAAAACATCAACGTTTTACAACAAAACAGTGAGCAAAACAACAACGTTTTACAGCAGAAATAGTGAGCAAAACAACAACGTTTTATAGCAAAAACAGTGAGCAAAACAACAACATTTTACAGCAGAAACAGTGAGCAAAACAGCAACATTTTACAGCAAAACAGTGAGCAGAAAACAACAACGTTTTTTCTTAAAAATAATGAGCAGAAACAGTGACGTTTTACAGCAGAAATAGTAACGTTTACAGCAGCAAAAATAGTAGCATTTTATAGCAGCAGTGAGCAACATATAGTGACATTTTTTAAACAGAAACAGTAACGCTTACAGCAGCAAAAATAGTAGCATTTTACAGCAGCAGTGAGCAACATATAGTGACATTTTTTAAACAGAAATAGTAACGCTTACAGCAGCATTCTTAGACAGAAACAGTGGCATTTTTTAGCATCAAACAATGACAATTTCAAACAGAGATAGTGACATTTTTAGCATCAAAACAGTGACAATTTTATACAGAAATAGTGGCATTTTTTTAGCATCAAAATAGTGAAAATTTCAAACAGAAACAGTGGCATTTTTAGCATCAAAACAAGCATAACAAGGAGACTTTATTCCATAACCTCATTATTTCATGCAATGTGTGCTACAAAGGCTTAAAGTATGCTATTTATCATAGAATGATTCATACAATAATGAAGGCATACAAATTATTATCAAATAGCTCCACTATTATATTTTTATCATGCTCATTCTAGGGTCTACAACATGAGATGGCAGAATCATAAGGAGAGTTCACAAGATAAATTACATGCCATCTCAAGCATAAACATGGTTACACAATAAGGAAGAAGGTCTAAGATCCATGCTTACCTCTTGTAGTACACACTAATTGATCAAGGATCACACACCACACTTTCTAGCTTCACCAAACAACAAGTTCACCTTCCTAGAGGATGATTTATGCGCACAAGTGAGGTGGAAGAACAACTTGGGCAGAATCTCTGGATGGAGGAGCTTGGGTGGGCAGTGGGAGAATGAGAGGAAAGCTTGTACTCTCTTGGTTGCCTAAGGTCACAACTTCAACAATGAAAAGGAGAGGATGATGTGCAGCTTTTTCTGAATGTTACTCCCTACACACACTCACGGTTTGAAGGGGAAGAAGGAAGGCATAATGGTGCAGATTTGGTTTCTGTTTTGGGCGCCTAAACTACAACCTAGTTAGTGCCTATGAGAGGAAGAAGTGAGGGGTTTGGGTGCAGCCTATCTTCATGCAAAGGAGTGGAAAGAATGAGGAGACAAGTGAGGGCATAATACAAGGCTAAATCCTCACACTTGGAGTGCACAAGTGGAGGTCAAATGGTGCAGAATTTTCTGCCCACACATAAGACATGCAAGCTGCCCACAAAGTCTTCATTGGGTGCATGTCTTACAAGATTAGGAAGGTGCAACAAGTAACTATCTTTTCCTTCTTGCAAATGTTTTACGTAAGGGACAAGGGAAAGGAAATAAGGCTGACCAAAATGATAAGTAAACAGCCCATGTGCAGATTTTTGAAGGCCATGTGCACACAAGTGAAGGAAGAAGAAAGACTATGCCATGTGGAGGTTTCTAGCCAATAAGAGGTTGACTTGTGGAGTCACTTAAGATGAGTTTAGGATAGGTTGTTGATGGGTTTGGGCTGCATCAAGTGGGCTACAAAAGGCGTAAAGCTTTAGCCCAACAAACATAAGGAATTTAAAAACATGCACAAGCCCAAGTGACACTAGCTTGGGTATTAGCCCAAAAATTCTAAGTCCTTAAGCCCAATTATTTTTTAAATCTTTTTATATGTTACTACATAATTATTCCTACATGCATAAAATAATTTCTCACCTAAAATTATAATTCTAATAATTTTCCTACTCAATATTAATCTACACTAGTAACCATGCAATTCAAATTCCAATCAATAATTTCATGAAACTCTAATTTTCACACATGCATACTTATGCTTTATAATATGTTTTATGTATTTTCCTAAATATTTATGTGGGATGTTACAATTTCCTTCAAAAATTTTAAAGAAAAATATTTCTGTAAAAGATTTTGACGGAAAAAAAAATTTCAAATTTTTTTACATAATCTAAATTCCGTAAAAAGTTTTCGACAAAAATATTTTCATCAAACATTTTGACGAAAAAAATTTCCGTTGAAATTTTCGACGAAACACATTTTCATCGAAGATTTTCGACAGAAAATATTTCCAGTAAAATTTTCAGCAAAAATCATTTCTATCATGATTTTCAAAGGAATAAATTTTCGTCAAAGATTTTCGATGAAAAATATTTCCGTAAAAAAATCTGACAAAAAATTTGTTTGTAAAAAATTTCGATAGAAGTTTTTTTGGATAAAATTTCATCGGACAAAATAATTTATTTACCCGAGCTGCTTAACTTTTTTTGCTAGTTTATTGTTTGAAAGTTTGAGTCAATTGACTAATATAATAGGCATAATAAAAGATAATACTTATTTGTTCTCTAATTGTAGAGTAGTTTGCTTATGGATAACCAATTATTTATATGGTTTGGTAAATAACCAGTTTATAAAATAAAATGTAGTTTCATATGAAACCGGTTTTTAAAAATAACCGATTTTTAAAATGTGGAGCGTTTTGGTTATGGATCGGTAATTATGATTATATTTTCTCTCTCTCATCTCCTATCACCATTAATTCACCAATATATGATTATGATTGCCCATATCACATGATCATGTTAATTAGTATAGGAGAAGATCTGCTCCTCATTTTACATTTTGACGGGTTAACCTCGGTTTCAACTCATCACGTGTAAAACCTTCTCTTACCCTTTCTCTCGCTCTTATATAAGTTTCCTTTCCCGGCAACTTTGCAAAACACAATCAATCACGCATCCCAAATTTTCCTGAGAAAATTTTCAGCTTTCCTTTGTGCTCAACACTGGTTTTTCTATTCTTCCTTCTTGTTGTCGCTGTTTTTCTTGCCATTTTTTTCTTCCGGTGAAAAGCATTGAGGGGTTTGGTTGAAGCGGTTCCTGCGCCGAAGTCCATGGTGACGAGTCCCATGAGATCAAAACCTCTTCACAATTTCATGTTCCCTTCCCCTTTCTTGAAGTAGGAAACCCAGAGCAACATCAATTTCACTAGCCCTTACGGCGCCAGAGTTCCTACCTACGGTGATCAGCGTTGTTCCAGGTCAAAGACTGAGGAATCAATGGCGATTGAGGATGAATTCATGTAGATTGAGGATGATTTCATGGAGATTGAGGATGATTTAGTGGAGATTGGGGATGATTTCATGGAGATTGAGGACGATTTGATGGAGATTGAAGATGATTTCATGGTGATTGAGGATGATTTCATGGTGATTGAGGACGATTTCATGGAGATTCAATATACATAATTGCTTGTTCTCCTTTGTAGCGAGAGCATTTGGTTGCTGCCATTTTTTATTTTTATTTTTGATAAATGTATTTTTTTTTTTCTATTCTAATCCTTCTCGGGGGAGCACAAGTGCAAATCGTCCCAATTTTTGTATTATTATCTAAATTTTAGTAATTTATAAATTTGTCATTTATATTTTTGCACGTTATATATATATATATATATATATATATATATATATATATATATATGAACTTATAATTGGGATAAGATATTATGACAACCAAATAATGTTACTACCACATCTTAACCGTTGATTTCCACCAATCAACGATTATCTTTTATTGCGAATTAATAATTATATATATATGAACTTATAATTGGGATAAGATATTGTGACAACCAAATAATGTTATTTTCATAATTAATTTCAAAACGAATATTTTTTCGTAATTTTTTATTAGTAAAGTAATAAATTAATTTTTTTTTGGCCGGGAAACGATTGCACTTTCAAGTTTCAATAATAACATCGCACTAAAGTTCGTTATTAGTTAATTAAATTATAAGTTCTTTATAAGGTTATTAAAAACGATTGCACCACCAAAAAAAATGATTGCACTTTAGTTGATAATTTTTGTTCAGGGCCATGGGTCTCTCATGAAAAAAAAAACTATGATGAATTATGCACCTCAATGAAAAACTCGCATCTAATGTAATTGCAGAATAGATAAATTTGAAGTTTCTTTTTAAGTGTATAGAGCATTAAGGGGAAAAAAAACTCCACCATTACACACATAAAAAGAAAATAAGCATACTAAAAAATAGTAATCTTGATTTTGATTCTTTTAAGGTTTTAATATTCACTTCCAAAACAATGTCATTTTGCTTGAAAGATTAAAAAATTAAAATGAGAAAAATAATTATAATCTTAAAATAATTTTAATTACAAACAAAATCTTAATTTTCGTATTAAAATAACATCATTTTAGATTCAATGTAGATAACTTATATTTATATTGACGGCAGAAAAAACGAATCCTTCTCTTATTATTGGAAATTACATTTATTGAAGAAGGGTATATTTTTTCTTTGGATCTCATATGAAAAAGAAACGTTGCATTTGTTCCCTTGTTATGAAAAGCATTTTAATTGCCCCTTAAATATAGAAAAACAAATTGATATTTTTTTTTCTCATATATCTTAAACTAATATTGATAGGAATAGGGGGTCATTAAAAAAATTGGATTTGCTTATGAACTTATAGAGTAAAATATTTATTTTTCTCTGTTTGTGCCATTAAATATTTAAAATATTTATAAATATTATTAATCTATCATTCTTAAATTTCTGTTGCATCCTTGGATTATTAATTTCTACCATTCTAAATGGGGAAAGTAAATCAAACCACTTAAAGTAGATGATGATTTTTTCAACGTTTAGTGTTTGTTTATTTCTTGTTTATTAGTTCTGGATTTGCAAACACCAACCTCTCTTTTAATTAAAATGTTTGAAATGGAAGGATTCCCAGTTTTAGGGGTGTGCATGGAGCGGTTCATAACCAGTTTTAACAAAAATCAAACCGAACCGGTTTTAAACGATTTGGTTTTCAAACTGAACCGATTTTTCTCTTTTAAAATCGGTTTTCAATTTTCTAAACTGGTTTGAAACCGATTCTGAAACCGGTTTATGGTTTATAACAGGTTTTAAATCAAAACCGATTATGAACCATAAACCGATTATCAAGTTCAAAACCGATTTTTTAACATACTCAAAATTGGTTTTTGATGGATTATACTATTTTTATAAGTAGTCGACCAACTATTTCTTGGAAGAATCTTCATTGTTTTGGAACTCTCCGGAAAGAATGATTCTTATAGAAATTGTTTCACATTGTTTTGAGAGTGATTGGTAGAAGAACAGTTGAATTATTTTAAAATTATAAAAAACAATTGCTCTTCATTCTCTCAAGATTTATGTTACTAAGGCTTTGTTTGAGAGTTGATTATTGGAGTGGAAGGAAGGCAAGGGAGGTTTATTAATCCCTTCTATTGTTTGTGAGTTTAAAAATAGGGTTTTATTAATCTCATGTTAAAGGAGATAAATTATCTCATGTCATAGAGATAAATTTGTGGGCTTCACCATCTGAAAAATAAAAAGAAAAGAAAAAGGTGGTGCAGTTATCGAATGGTGTGTAGGAGAGAAAGTTATCACATGTAGCATAAGAGTAGTTTTTCCCTTAAAAAATTGGGGGAAGGGAATTGTGGATTTATGCAAAATCCTCCAAAACCCTTCCCACTTTTAAAATTAAAGTTCCCCTAATTTGGGGGGTTTAAGGGGGAAAATATTAAAAATTACTTATCTAACCTTAGCATTATAATGTGAAAACTACATAAATATGAATCATTTTTAAATGTGACATTATTAGAAAAGTCTCAAATACTGACAGAATTTATCGACGAAAAATATTTCATCGAACATAGTGACGAATTTTTGATGAAAATCACATTACATCGAAAATAGAGACGAAACAAGAATTGGACAAAATAACTGACAATTTTTTTTTCAAAAATAAATTTAGTCAAAATTATTGATAGAATCAAAATTCCGTTGAAACTTTCAACGGGAATATTTCCGTCAAACTTTACAATGAAAAATATTTCAATAAAATTTTTTTGCCACAAAATATTTCTTTCACATTTTTATACGGAAAACATTTCACCAAAATTTTCAACAGCACACATTTCTAGCGAAAATTTTCGAAGAAAAATATTTCCCTAAAAATTTGTGATGAAAAATATTTTTGTAAAAAATTCTGACAGAAAATTTTATGTCAAAATTATTTATGGAATCTCAATTTCGTTAAAATATTTCCCTCAAAATATTTGACAAAAACATATTCGTCAAAATTTTCGACGAAGAATATTTCCTTCAAAAATTTTAACGAAAAATATTTCTGTAAAGATTTTTGACGGAAAAAAAATTAGTCAAAATTTTTTTACAGAATGTAAATTTCGTCAAAAGATTTCGACAAAAGTGTTTTCATCATACATTTTGACGGAAAAAATTTCCGTTGAAATTTTCGACGAAACACATTTTCATCGAAAATTTTCGAAAGAAAATATTCCAGTAAAATTTTAAACAAAAATCATTTCTATCATGATTTTCAAAGGAACAAATTTTTGTCAAAGATTTTCGATGAAAAGTATTTCCGTAAATAAATCTAACAAAAAAAAATTTTTGTAAAAAATTTCGATAGAAGTTTTATTGGATAAAATTTTATCGGACAAAATAATTTATTTACCCGAGCTGCTTGACCTTTTTAGCTTGTTTATTGTTTGAAAGTTCATGTCATGTGTAATTTAACATGATCATGTCATGTGGGAGGATCTTTACCATTAATAATTAAATCAACGATGATGATTGTATAACTTCTTATCCTTATATTTTTTTCTCTCTCATCTCTTATCACCATTAATTCACCAATATATGATTATGATTGCCCAAATCACATGATCATGTTAATTAGTATAGGAGAAGATCTGCTCCTCATTTGACATTTTGACGGGTTAACCTCGGTTTCAACTCATCACGTGTAAAACCTTTTCTTACCCTTTCTCTCGCTCTTATATAAGTTTCCTTTCGTGGCAACTTTGCAAAACACAATCAATCACGCATCCCAAATTTTCCTGAGAAAATTTTCAGCTTTCCTTTGTGCTCAACCCTAGTTTTTCTATTCTTCATTCTTGTTTTTGTTGTTTTTCTTGCCATTTTTTTCTTCCGGTAAAAAGCATGGAGGCGTTTGGTTGAAGCGGTTCCTGCGCCGAAGTCCATGGTGACGAGTCCCATGAGATCAAAACCTCTTCACAATTTCACATTCCCTCCCCCTTTCTTGAAGTAGGGAACCCAGAGCAGCATCAATTTCACTAGCCCTTACGGCGCTAGAGTTCCTAGCTACGGTGATCAGCGTTGTTCCGGGTCAAAGACTGAGGAATCAATGGTGATTGATGATGATTTCATGGAGATTGAGGATGATTTCATGGAGATTGAGGATGATTTCGTGGAGATTGGGGATAATTTCATGGAGATTGATGATGATTTCAATATTAATTGCATGTTCTCCTTTGTAGCGAGAGCATTTGGTTGCTGCCATTTTTTATTTTTATTTTTGATAAATGTAAAAAAAAATTCTATTCTAATCCTTCTCGGTGGGGCACAAGTGCATATCGTCCCAATTTTTGTATTATTATCTAAATTATAGTAATTTATAAATTTGTCATTTATATTTTTACACGTTATATATATATATATATATATATATATATATGCACGTTATATATATACATATATATATATATATGAACTTATAATTGGGATAAGATATTGTGACAACCAAATAATGCTACTACCACATCTTAACCGTTGATTTCCGCCAATCAACGGTTATCATTTATTGCGAATTAATAATTATATATATATGAACTTATAATTGGGATAAGATATTGTGACAACCAAATAATGTTACTGCCACATCTTTATTGTGAATGTTTCTAATCATAATAGTGATTTTCTGTTTATTAATTTGAGTCTAGACGTTCTTATGGTATCATTATTGTATATTCAATTTTTTTTTTTGAGAGAGACAAAATATATCAAATGAGGTCTTATTACGTAGATCTCGAAAAGTTATGTGGAATCAAATCTTTTTTACCTAATTCGGACACTCGAGTCAAAAGTTATGGACTTCCAAAGTTTTACGGTCAAACTGTTGATTTGTGTGCCACGTGACAACACCTGGTGAAACACGTCCCATTGGGCGTGTCTCTCTACTCGGTTACGCCCAAATTAGGCTTGTCCCTCCAACCGGTCACGCTCCCGTGGAGCATGTTTGACTGCTATATTTTAATAATTAATTTCAAAACAAATAATTTTTCGTAATTTTTTATTAGTAAAGTAATAAATTAATTTTTTTTGGCCGGGAAACGATTGCACTTTCAAGTTTCAACAATAACATCGCACTAAAGTTCGTTATTAATTAATTAAATTATAAGTTCTTTATAAGGTTATTAAAAACGATTGCACCACCCAAAAAAACGATTGCACTTTAGTTGTTTATTTTTGCTCAGGGCCATGGGTCCCTCATGAAAAAAAAACTATGATGAATTACGCACCTCAATGAAAAACTCGCATCTAATGTAATTGCATAATAGATAAATTTCAAGTTTCTTTTTAAGTATATATAGCATTAAGGGGAAAAAAAACTCCACCATTACACACATAAAAAGAAAATAAGCATACTAAAAAATAGTAATTTTGATTTTGATTCTTTTAAGGTTTTAATATTCACTTCCAAAACATCGTCATTTTGCTTGAAAGATTAAAAAATTAAAATGAGAAAAATAATTATAATCTTAAAATAATTTTAATTACAAAAAAATCTTAATTTTCATCTTAAAATAACATCATTTTAGATTCAATGTAGATAACTTATATTTATATTGACGGCAGAAAAAACGAATCCTTCTCTTATTATTGGAAAATACATTTATTGAAGAAGGGTATATTGTTTCTTTCGATGTCGTATGAAAAACAAACGCTGCATTTGTTCCCTTGCTATGAAAAGCATTTTAATTGCCCCTTAAATATAGCAAAACAAATTGATATTTTTTTTCTCATATATCTTAAACTAATATTGATTGGAATAGGGGGTCATTAAAAAAATTGGATTTGCTATTCAACTAGCACTCAAAGAGATATTTATGAATTTATAGAGTAAAATATTTATTTTGCTCTGTTTGTGCCCTTAAATATTTAAAATATTTATAAAGATTATTAATCTATCATTCTTAAATTTCTGTTACATCCTTGGATTATTAATTTCTACCATTCTAAATGGGGAAAGTAAATCAAACCACTCAAAGTAGATGATGATTTTTTCAACGTTTAGGTTTTGTTTATTTCTTGTTTATTAGTTCAGGATTTGCAAAGACCAACCTCTCTTTTAATTAACATGCTTGAAATGGAAGGATTACCAATTTTAGGGGTGTGCATGGAGCGGTTCATAACTAGTTTTAACAAAAATCGAACCGAACCAGTTTTAAACGGTTAGGTTTTCAAACTGAACCGGTATTTCTCTTTTAAATCCGGTTTTCAATTTTCTAAACTGGTTTGAAATCGATTCTGAAACCGATTTTAAATCAAAACCGATTATGAACCATAAACCGGTTATCAAGTTCAAAATCGGTTTTTTAACAAATTCAAAATTGGTTTTTGATGGATTATGCTATTTTTATAAGTAGTCAACCAACTATTTCTTACAAGAATCTTCATTGTTTTGGAACTCTCCGGACGGAATGATTCTTATAGAAATTATTTCACGTTGTTTTGAGAGTGATTGGTAGAAGAATAGTTGAATTATTTTAAAATTATAAAAAACAATTGCTCTTCGTTCTCTCAAGATTTATGTTACTAAGGCTTTGTTTGAGAGTTGATTTTTGGAGGGGAAGGGGGGTTTATTAATCCCTTCTCTTGTTTGTGAGTTTAAAAAAGGGGTTTTATTAATCTCATGTTAAAGGAGATAAATTATCTCATGTCATAGAGATAAATTTGTGGGCTCCACCATCTGAAAAATAAAAAGAAAAGAAAAAGGTGGCATGGTTATCGAAGTGTGTGTAGGAGAGAAAGTTATCACATGTAGCATAAGAGTAGTTTTTCCCTTAAAAAAAATGGGGGAAGGGAATTGTGGATTTATGCAAAATCCTCCAAAACCCTTCCCACTTCTAATATTAAAGTTCCTCTAATTTGGGGGTTTAAGGGGAAAAATATTAAAAATTACTTATCTAACCTTAGCATTAAAATGTGAAAACTAAATAAATATGAATCATTTTTAAATGTGGCATTATTAGAAAAGTCTCAAATACCGACAGAATTTATCGACATAGTGACGAATTTTTGATGAAAATCACATTACATCGAAAATAGAGACGAAACAAGAATTGACCAAAATAATTGACATAAATTTTTTTGGGAAATAAATTCAGTCAAAATTCTTGATAGAATCTAAATTCCGTTGAAACTTTCAACGGAAATATTTCCATCAAACTTTTCAATGAAAAATATTTCAATCAAATTTTTTTGACAAAAAACAATTACGTAAAAAATTTTGCCAGAAAATACTTCTTTCACATTTTTTTTACGGAAAACATTTTCACCAAAATTTTCAACAGGACACATTTCCAGCGAAAATTTTTGAAGCAAAATATTTCCCTAAAAATTTGTGATGAAAAATATTTTGGTAAAAAATTATGACAGAAAATTTTATGTCAAAATTCTTTACGGAATCTAAATTTCGTTAAAATATTTCCCTCAAAATATTTGACAAAAAACATATTCATCGAAATTTTCGACGAAGAATATTTCCTTCAAAAATTTTAACGAAAAATACTTTTGTAAAAAATTTTGACGGAAATAAAAATTAGTCAATTTTTTTTATAGAATCTAAATTCCGTCAAAAGTTTTCGACAAAAATCATTTCTATCATGATTTTCAAAGGAACAAATTTTTGTCAAAGATTTTCGATCAAAAATGTTTCAGTAAAAAAAGCTGACAACAAAAATTTTTGTAAAAAATTTCGATAGAAGTTTTATTGGATAAAATTTCATCGGACAAAATAATTTATTGACCTGAGCTCCTTAACTTTTTTTGCTAGTTTATTGTTTGAGAGTTTGAGTCATTTGACTAATATAATAGGCATAATAAAAGATAATACTTATTTGTTCTCTAATTGTAGAGTAGTTTGGTTATGGATAACCATGGATAACCAATTATTTTTATTGTTTGGTAAATAACCTATTTATAAAATAAAATGTAGTTTCATATGAAATCGGTTTTTAAAAATATCCGGTTTTTAAAATGTGGAGAGTTTTGGTTATGGATCGGTTTGGTTCTTTTGGACATTTTGAACACCCCTACCAATAGGGCTAGTTGATTTTACGGAAATGGATCATCTCATGTGTAATTTAACATGATCATGTAATGTGGGAGGATCTTAGCCATTAATAATTAAATCAACGATGATGATTGTATAACTTCGTATCCTTATAATTTTTCTCTCTCATCTCTTATCACCATTAATTCACCAATATATGATTATGATTGCTCATATCACATAATCATGTTAATTAGTATAGGAGAAGATCTGCTCCTCATTTTACATTTTGACGGGTTAACCTCGGTTTCAACTCATCACGTGTAAAACCTTCTCTTACCCTTTCTCTCGCTCTTATATAAGTTTCCTGTAACAGCCCGTTGTACACCGGTATTGTTAACATTAATTATGATATTAATCGCAGTTACAATCACAGCGATTCATTTATAAAAATGCGAATAAACTTTTTCCGATTAAAATCTGCGATCGTAACTAAAACACTAGCGGAAGACTTACTTAAACTATTTATACACTTAATTTTACTACATATAAGACACTAAGGGGTTCCCATAAACCCACTTAGCCAATTCCTCACTTTTACGTTTTTACCAACTTAGCGAGATTCACTAATTTATTTTTCTGCGGACACAAAACAAAAATCCAAACATAATATCCAGGTTATCCTTTTTCCTTATTCAATTACCTTTCTAACAAGCTATCACACACTCGATTCCGAACTCGTGAGCTCTGGTTATCGCCGTTTGAAGTTGGACAAACAACATTGCCCACCAACTCCAAAACAGCCTAAAACCTCCAATCTTAACGGAATAAACTGCACCTAACCGCCCAGCCACTGTCTCTCAAACTTTTACACCATAAACTAGACACCTCAAACTTCGATTTGATATATCGTATGCTTAATTTGACCAAGTAACGAAGCGGGAATTAATTTCCCTAAACTACCCCAGATCTGTCCACTGAAACAGGACAGAACAGGGCAGATCATGCCTTCAGCCACCATGGGCTGCGCACACCACCAATGATCCTAGGATTTTGACACAACGTATGGGACATCCTAAGCTTCAAAATGGCATATGGCACGTCCCAATCGGACCACTATGGAGAGAGATACGCTCTCCCAAAGTTCACCCAAAAACTGCCAATTCTACAGAAAATTCGCCAGAGTTTCCTTTGTATTTCCTAAAATCCCCAAATTTGCATAAGCTGTTTAACACTACTAATACACCTGAAATCCAGCAAAGTCCAATGGGTGGCACACACAAGGACCAACAACGCCTTGGGGCACTTACAACCCAATCCAATATACACTTAAAACATAAGCAGTTTACTTTTAAATCCTTTATAGTTTCAATCACTAACTTTCAATTTCATGCATAATTCATCATACGGATAATCATAAACCTAAAATAGGCCTAAAGCCCTTCCATCATAATACATACATCCATGGTACAGTTACAATACTAGATTACAATTACATTTACAACTTTAACTTTAAACTACAAATATTTACATATTACAACTTCACTTGCCAAATAAACTCATAAACTGATATAGCATGATAGCTAAACTTAGCCAAAACAACATGAACATAATGCTAATGGACTCCTCCTACATACATATACATGTTCATGCTCTAAGTCTAGCCTAGGCCAAGTGGCCACTAAAAAGAAAACTATGCACCACTGCTCCACTCATCATCATGCGGGCTTCTTGCCCGCTGCTCCGTATCCACTGGTACATCCTGAAATAAATGCCCCGAGACGGGGTGAGATATACGGATATGTCTCAGTAACCAAGAGGTTATGGAGAAAACTCCGCCCAACGGTTCACTTCGATGTATATCAATAATATAAAACACCATCACTGTTATAAAACGGGATAAAGCAAGGGATTTAGAGAAAGGGGGATAATATCAGAAAACAACTACGACATGCGGGAATGGTAGCTACCAATACCACGCCATGTCCTCGGCTAGACGCCTATGGGTACTACCCCTGGCGTGTTCAGAGAACAACCCACCAAGGTACCCCTTCCAACCATATACACCCGAGACTACCTAGTGTGCTCCTATCCGGATAACACACCACGATCCTGGGTCAACTGGAACTCCCTCTCGGGGACCTATCCTGTGGAAGTCCGGAAACTTGCCCGAAGGCTAAAAATATCTACTGGCCAGAGATCTGGTACATAAGTACCCACTATGATAATGCATATGCATGCTCATACTGTTATACTCTACTCATACACACTTCCTACCGTTGCCATCAACTAGCAAGGTGGAACAAAAAAGGGGAACAAGCCCCAGTACCAAGAGGTTACCTTTCTTTTTATCCGTCCACTGAGCTCCGCAGAAACTCCACTTATAGCTTGATACAATGGGAATGCCTACACAGAGGACAATTCCACACACTTAGAACTTTAAACCACTCATGAATTTCAAAATAGCATGTGTAAATCACATCACTTACCTCAACCCACTTGGTCCAGGACCAAGGGCAATCCACTGTTTCACTGTTCTGAGTTTAAATCCATGTACGGCAACCTATACAACCATGTATAGACGTCAGTCTCAGTCCAAATACGTCAAATTTCACCTCACCACTATGTAGGGTTCAGCCAAATTAGTGTTAATTTAGGTTTTATTTTTCTAAATTTTCTTTCTCATTTTATTACACTCACTTAGGTTACCCAAAGGCTAGTTCAATCGCCGTTTTTCTGTTTTACGACTTTTACGCAACGTTTTGCGAAATATTTCACTTTAGGCACATTTTTCCACTTTCAACACTTATTATTTTAACATTGATCCTTCCACATGCCAATTACCACACAACCCATCTAATGACTTTTTCATCACACAACACATCAACAAAATTTTCCAAAACACCGTTTTCTCACTTATACATAAATGGCCAAATTCTTTGTTAGCCAAACCAAGGATTTCCACTCAATTCCTATGGTCTACAACTCACACAATAACTTCATATCATCATATAATCACACTACAATTCATCATACCACACATTACCACAAAACTCAAAAATCCATTTCATGCACTAAATTTTTTCTAAGTTAAATTTCACTTTTTTTCGCTTAAAATTTTCATTGCATTTCTAGCATTAATACATCATTCTAAGACATTATCATCTAATAGACATTTTCCATTTGAGCTCTCTAACACAACATATCACAAAATCCCTCTTTAGGGTCAATAATCAAAAATCAACCAATGAAATGTTGAAATAACTCACCCAAATGCACAATATATGGCTCCATCTAAGTATAATTCACCATTGGAGCATGAAAAAGCTTCATGAACATCAAAAACCTTACAAAACCGCAACTGAAATGGGACTAGATCTCCTCACACACTCACTTTCACGGCTAAACAAGGCTTCCAATGGATTCAGAAGGTGTTTTCCATCAAGATTCAAGACAAGAATCGTTGAATTCGGTGGAGAAATGGCTAAGTTATGGCCAAAGGAAATTTTGAATCAAAAATGGTGGAATGGGCTGTGATTTCAGCGCACAAGAGGAGAGAGAAAGGGAGGAGAAAGTGGTGATGAATAGTGACTTGGGGTGTTTTAAGTGATTTTAAGTGGGAGCGGGTCCCACGCGATTTAAAACTCATCCGAATTTCTCTCCGATTTCACTAAACGTCTGTAAATTCAAAACTTATTTAGAAATTCTAATTTTTAACATTAACTAATGTCCTTTAATTATACTCACTCAGATGAATCCGGAGTTTTCCGGTTGTTCGGGAAAAACACTGCTTTAAGCTACAGCGCGCGCAATTGGCACGCTTCCACAAATTGACTTAAATTCGTTAAATATTATTAGAAATCATATTTCTTATTTCTATGGACCATTTAAAACTCATATTTGAAACCTAGAGCTCAAAATTCCACTGGCACGTTTTACGGTGCAATCTGACTGCGATATTTTTACCCGCGAAAAACACTATTCACTGATTTTTCTGAAACTTGCCTGTCCACTCAATTTTCCGTTCTGAATCCATTTCCAGGCTTATTTTTATCATCTGAGACCTTCTGCTCAATTTTTATCTTCCTAGGGTTGCGTGTTGGCTAATTACCGTTTTGCCCTTTCTTTGTATTTTGGCCTAATCTTTGGGATTTTCACTAATCCTTCACTTAATTACTCACTTAATACTTTAATTACTTAATTTAGAATTGTGAGGTGTTATAATCACCCCACCTTTTAGAATTTTGTCCGCAAAATTACATCTTAACGGTCCCGTAGCACGGGGTGTAATCGAAAATCTCATTTCTGTGGTATCCATGATTACTGAGTCCTTCACAAACTTGATAACTTCGGGTATCTGACCCCTTAACTCATTATATCTTTCACTGTTTCCTTAAACCACTGTTGCTTTTTCACTCACTGTAATTCATCATATACTCATTTTACACTTGTCATTTATGGCGCCACGACCTTCAATTCGCAATACTTTAAGCTCTTCACGGCTTACGGTTACACTTTCACCAATTCATCGGTAATAGACGACCACATTACAATTTGTCTGTCTCACTTCATCTCATTTTCATCTTCATCTGTCTTTCTGACCCAATGCCGTTCCCAAACATCTATAGTTGTTTCCATAATAGACTCAAACTGTTTTCATGTATCTTCACACTTTCTTTAGCACTTAACTCTTTTCACTGTCCTCACTGTTTCAACCATACTCAGACATACTAGTCCTTTCCGTTATTGTTACTGCTCTTACGATTTAGTTGTTTTCTTAACTTTCACCGAAGCACATCCTTTCTAGTTTCCAGGGCACTTTGTCGCTTCTTATGATTCCGACTCACATTAAATTCTATACGCATATACTTTATTTTTCCTTGTCACATGTCTTTACCTCTTCTTAGGTATTCATAACCATATCTTTCTCTTCATGATACGAAATTCACAATCCTCACAATAGTTTATATCTTCGATTAACCGTTTAAGGTTCTTTAACCACAACACCCTCCTGAATCTTTCCATCTACTAATCATATTCATAATTTACTCTCACTGTTACTCTTTTCATTAACTGAACCATCTCAACTTTATCAACTCAGTCAGCTCAATTCTACATTCAGACCTCTCACGGTCTAAACACAACACACATCAATGACCTCCATATCGAGGACTCATGCTTAATATTTTCACCCACTAACTATTTTCGACTTTCGTTCCACTCCGATGTTACAACTTAACCTTATGTTCCACTCATTTATACCTCTTTCTCGTAATCATCACCATTTAATCCCGGATGTCAAACTCAAAACACTATTACTTTACAGCTTTACTCACTTCCACTAAACACTTTGGAACAAATCAATTTCCGACCCACTTCACTATTAACTGATGGACTATTCAAAATGTCATACCACTCATTTACAAGTCCTATTCGCTAGGAATCCTTGACACTTAATTATCAAATCACTTAAAATTAATTCCATTATTGCCACCACTTCTATAATTCACCACCAGTTGGTATATCAGTCTCTCAGAATATTCCAAGTTACCACAAACACTCATCCATACGTCATTTGTACTTACCCACAACAACATCAATATTGTGTATTTTCCACACACCTTCCACCATAGGTGGCATATGCGATTACATACAACATTTCTCAATCTACTCTACCAGCAAAACCAAGCTATTCACTTTTTGGTAATCAATTACAACTATAGTTCCCATCTATTAATACACGTTCGTACTTGACTCTATTTCAATTTATCTTTTCCTTAAGGCTAACAACTCACTATTTTAACCTGAACTCTTGATCATCACTAGCCTTCCTAGGAGGACACTTACTTAATCTATCAACTTTAACTCACGTTATTATCCCTTTTTGGTCATAAGACGAGGATTCCAACTAGCTTGCTACCTCACTTAGAGAGAAAATTTATTTCATTAGACTTACTTTACACCCACAATAGTGCTTCACTATCACATTTCGAAATTCTTACACACTAAGCCTCAACTCTTATATCCAAATCTGACATACTATTGTCCATCTACAAATATATGACCCCGCATTTTGCGTTAACCATATGGAAAAACTCTCCCAATACAGTGGGTAACAACATTCACAGGTTTAACCCCTCGAGCTCTTGCTGTCCTAAGGGCCCTAGATGTAATGACCCACCGATCAGAGAATCCACCCATATGATCCATGCCGTAAAAATGACTTACTACTAGCTTTCCCTATTCTAAAGCATCCCCAAAATGTTTCTTCTTTGTGCAATTACATAAATTATCTCTACCATACTAACCGTTACACCAATGTGGAACACTTCCTCGTTTCTCATTACTCATATCAAATACTACTAGTCTCCGGGAACTTAACCCGCACAGAGATAGCTATACATTCCTGACACATAGGCCCCACTGAGATCCTCCTACTATCAAATTATATTACATGCACCCAGTGCACATAGAATTTTATACTCATAATACATCTGTATATAACAGCAAAATTGGTACTCCGTACACCCAGATCACACATGGACCCAGTCCATTTGGTGTCTGTATCACCTCTGTATATATAACATCAAAATATCTTTGGTATCTTCACATGACTACCCCCAATAATCTTAGTAGTAGTGGTATAATATACACCTGTTATATATAAGTTAATTCATTTTGCTCTCTCATGTCATTCTTCTCACTAGTAGTTTACTTTCGTTTCGGTTACCCGTCGGACCTGGTTTATAACATAGTCACCATCATAACCATTCATAATCTCTTCGTAATTTCATACACGCTTTCTAACTCTTAACGGTTCCTTCTGTCTTGTTACCGTTCAATCCATAGTCCATTATCTCTTCCTTGCTTATTCTTCTCACAGATTGTTTACTCTTTCACTTTGACTATTCACTTGCCATGGTTCATAACATAATCTCTAATCCATAATTCCTAAATTTTCTCAATGCTCTGTACACATCTCACATCTCTTAGTATAAGTTTCATATTTCCCATCACACAGGGATCTTCCAATCATTTCCGTCGAATCACAGAGAACTACTTCACCTCAATCCTTGCACTGAAATTTACATTAACCCTTTGCATTAGAATTCTACATCAGTCCTTGCACTTAAAACTACTCGTCTGTCCTTGCATTGACAATTATACCACAGCTCACTAACTAATCTTATCATTTTCATCTTGACATTACACATTAACTCTTTTGCTACACACATAATTCCACACTCTCTGCACACTTTACACATCAGTTCTTTCGCTAACCTCTTACTTTCGCACTTTATTGTCACTTGGTTCGTATACTAATCACTTGATTTCACATTAAGTTTTACATTCATTCATTCCCTAACCATACCATCTCACCTTATTGTTATACAACAATAACCCACAAAATCATGCCATCGTTCTAATCCATTGCCTACTACGGCTCACATAACATACGCTCAATACTACAGAGCAACTCACCAATTTTCCTACTCACCTCCTCCCTTGGTGGTTGTAGAATGTCTCTTTACCTTGAAAATGCCTCTACTCTGTCTGTCACTCCATATCAATTACCAATATTTTCATAAGCGTACTACTATTAGTAGTACTTATATATACCACAAGATCATAATTTCTTTACAATTCTCATTACTGTCTTACTCATGACTGTACATCTCAACCATCCTGTTCATTTATCACAGATACGTCTGCCAATTTGAGTCGACATCCACTAACTGCAATAGTGCCTTCATGGTACATATATCTTGTGTCATCCATGGCGATTCCTTCACTTTTCCTCATACATATTACACATAATAATATACTCATCATTAGTTCACCTCACTTGTGTTTAGTCAACACTACCTCTTTATGGAATTCGCTCCCATATTTCAATACCTCTCATATTACCAATCTACTAGCATCATACTTTCAAGTGGTCAAATCTCGTAGGATTACTCATCGAATATTCTATTTGCTTCTCTGCTTGAACCATCCCAATTCATTCAAGTGCACCCCACTTGTCCTGGTCTGTTAATTGCTAATCTAACATGACGTATTTAACTCACACATACGCATATCTGTTCCCTTTTCTCAATAATTCTTCAAGTTCAAAACCTCTCGCCTTGATGAAGTCTATTCACCAAGACCACTTGTACATAATTGTCTTACTATACTACACATATACTTGGAATTTCCCAATCTCATAAGTTCATCTCTATTATATGTTCATTTTTCATAGTACTGCAAAGTTCGTCTATGCTCATATTGTACATATCATAAATTGTACGCCACTGTTGCTTATAATACACTTTTCTCTTGACTTTCATCGAAGTCAGATATAATATTTAAATCTGTTTTCCTTATGCCTTCTAATATTCATACTTGACTTACTGCCTTCCTTTGTCCATGGAGCAGTTAACACTGCAGCCACAACATCAGGCTAAAGACTCGCATTCGGTGCTTCAAGGTTACTACGTAGGCTTCTTACGATGACCACACATATAACACAAAGGAATGGGTTGATCAGACCCACACTAAGGAATTACATATACAGTAATCGATAAGAATCTACATACAACTATGTAGCACATAACACATCTATATATATTATCAGAGTTCCTTAACAAAACTGCTCTGATACCATAAAATATAACAGCCCGTTGTACACCGATATTGTTAACATTAATTATGATATTAAGCGCAGTTACAATCACAACGATTCATTTATAAAAATGCGAATAAATTTTTTCCGATTAAAATCTGTGATCGTAACTGAAACACTACCGGAAGACTTACTTAAACTATTTATACACTTAATTTTACTACATATAAGAGACTAAGGGGTTCCCATAAACTCACTTAGCCAATTCCTCACTTTTACGTTTTTACCAACTTAACCAGATTCACTAATTTATTTTTCTGCGGACACAAAACAAAAATCCAAACCTAATATCCAGGTTATCCTTTTTCCTTATTCAATTACCTTTCTAACAAGCTATCACACACTCGATTCCGAGCTCGTGAGCTTCGGTTATCGCCGTTTGAAGTTGGACAAACAACATTGCCCACCAACTCCAAAACAGCCTAAAACATCCAATCTTCACGGAATAAACTGCACCTAACCGCCCAGCCACTGTCTTTCAAACTTTTACACCATAAACTAGACACCTCAAACTTCGATTTGATATATCGTATGCTTAATTTGACCAAGTAACGAAGCGGGAATTAATTTCCCTAAACTACCCCAGATCTGTCCACTGAAACAGGACAGAACAGGGCAGATCATGCCTTCAGCCACCATGGGCTGCGCACACCACCAATGATCCTAGGATTTTGACACAACGTAGGGGACATCCTAAGCTTCAAAATGGCATATGGCACGTCCCAATCGGACCACTATGGAGAGAGATACGCTCTCCCAAAGTTCACCCAAAAACTGCCAATTCTACAGAAAATTCGCCAGAGTTTCCTTTGTATTTCCTAAAATCCCCAAATTTGCATAAGCTGTTTAACACTACTAATACACCTGAAATCCAGCAAAGTCCAATGGGTGGCACACACAAGGACCAACAACGCCTTGGGGCACTTACAACCCAATCCAATATACACTTAAAACATAAGCAGTTTACTTTTAAATCCTTTATAGTTTCAATCACTAACTTTCAATTTCATGCATAATTCATCATACGGATAATCATAAACCTAAAATAGGCCTAAAGCCCTTCCATTATAATGCATACATCCATGGTACAATTACAATACTAGATTACAATTACATTTACAACTTTAACTTTAACTTTAAACTACAAATATTTACATATTACAACTTCACTTGCTAAATAAACTCATAAACTGATATAACATGATAGCTAAACTTAGCCAAAACAACATGAACATAACGCTAATGGACTCCTCCTACATACATATACATGTTCATGCTCTAAGTCTAGCCTAGGCCAAGTGGCCACCAAAAAGCAAACTATGCACCACTGCTCCACTCATCATCATGCGGGCTTCTTGCCCACTGCTCCAAATCCACTGGTACATCCTGAAATAAATGCCCCGAGACGGGGTGAGATATACGGATATGTCTCAGTAACCAAGAGGTTCTGGAGAAAACTCCGCCCAATGGTTCACTTCGATGTATATCAATAATATAAAACACCATCACTGTTATAAAACGGGATAAAACAAGGGATTTAGAGAAAGGGGGATAATATCAGAAAACAACTACGACATGCGGGAATGGTAGCTACCAATACCACGCCATGTCCTCGGCTATACGCCTATGGGTACTACCCATGGCGTGTTCAGAGAACAACCCACCAAGGTACCCCTTCCAACCATATACACCCGAGACTACCTAGTGTGCTCCTATCCGGATAACACACCACGACCCTGGGTCAACTGGAACTCCCTCTCAGAGACCTATCCAGTGGAAGTCCGGAAACTTGCCCGAAGGCTAAAAATATCTACTGGCCAGAGATCTGGTACATAAGTACCCACTGTGATAATGCATATGCATGCTCATGTTGTTCTACACTACTCATACACACTTCCTACTGTTGCCATCAACTAGCAAGGTGGAACAAAAAAGGGGAATAAGCCCCAGTACCAAGAGGTTACCTTTCTTTTTATCCGTCCACTGAGCTCCGCAGAAACTCCACTTATAGCTTGATACAGAGGGAATGCCTACACAGAGGACAATTCCACACACTTAGAACTTTAAACCACTTATGAATTTCAAAATAGCATGTGTAAATCACATCACTTACCTCAACCCACTTGGTCCAGGACCAAGGGCAATCCACTGTTTCACTGTTCCGAGTTTAAATCCACGTATGACAACCTATACAACCATGTATAGCCATCGGTCTCAGTCCAAATACGTCACAACGCGAAAACGTCAAATTTCACCTCACCACTATGTAGGGTTCGGCCAACTTAGTGTTAATTTAGGTTTTATTTTTCTAAATTTTCTTTCTGATTTTATTACACTCACTTAGGTTACCCAAAGGCTAGTTCAATCGCCGTTTTTTTGTTTTACGACTTTTACGCAACGTTTTGCGAAATATTTCACTTTAGGCACATTTTGCCACTTTCAACACTTATTATTTTTACATTGATCCTTCCACATGCCAATTACCACACAACCCATCTAATGAGTTTTTCATCACACAACACATCAACAAAATTTTCCAAAACACCGTTTTCTCACTTATACATAAATGGCCAAATTCTTGGTTAGCCAAACCAAGGATTTCCACTCAATTCCTATGGTCTACAACTCACAATAACTTCATATCATCATATAATCACACTACAATTCATCATACCACACATTACCACAAAACTCAAAAATCCATTTCATGCACTAAATTTTTTCCAAGTTAAATTTCACTTTTTTTCGCTTAAAATTCTCATTACATTTCTAGCATTAATTCATCATTCTAAGACATTATCATCTAATAGACATTTTCCATTTGAGCTCTCTAACACAACATATCACAAAATCCCTCTTTAGGGACAATAATCAAAACTCAAAAATCAACCAATGAAATGTTGAAATAACTAACCCAAATGCACGGTATATGGCTCCACCTAAGTATACTCCACCATTGGAGCATGGAAAAGCTTCATGAACATCAAAAACCTTACAATACCGCAACTGAAATGGGGCTAGATCTCCTCACACATTCACTTTCAAGGCTAAACAAGGCTACCAATGGATTCAGAATGTGTTTTCCATCAAGATTCAAGACAAGAATCGTTGAATTCGGTGGAGAAATGGCTAAGTTATGGCCAAAGGAAATTTTGAATCAAAAATGGTGGAATGGGTTGTGATTTCAGCGCACAAGAGGAGAGAGAAAGGGAGGAGAAAGTGGTGATGAATAGTGACTTGGGTTGTTTTAAGTGATTTTAAGTGGGAGCGGGTCCCACGCGATTTAAAACTCATCCGAATTTCTCTCCGATTTCACTAAACGTCTGTAACTTCAAAAATTATTTAGAAATTCTAATTTTTAACATTAACTAATGTCCTTTAATTATACTCACTCATATGAATCCGGAGCTTTCCGGTTGTTCGGGAAAAACACCGCTTTAAGCTACAGCGCGCGCCCTTGGCACGCTTCCACAAACTGACTTAAATTCGTCAAATATTATCAGAAATCATATTTCTTATTTCTATGGACCATTTAAAACTCATATTTGAGACCTAGAGCTCAAAATTCCACTGGCACGTTTTACGGTGCAATCTGACTGCGATATTTTTACCCGCGAAAAACACTATTCACTGAATTTTCTGAAACTTTCCTGTCCACTCAATTTTCCGTTCTAAATCCGTTTCCAGGATTATTTTTATCATCTGAGACCTTCTGCTCAATTTTTATCTTCCTAGGGTTGCGTGTTGGCTAATTACCGTTTTGCCCTTTCTTTGTATTTTGGCCTAATCTTTGTGATTTTCACTAATCCTTCACTTAATTACTCACTTAACACTTTAATTACTTAATTTAGAATTGTGAGGTGTTATAATCACCCCACCTTTTAGAATTTTGTCCGCAAAATTACATCTTAACGGTGCCGTAACACGGGGTGTAATCGAAAATCTCATTTCTGTGGTATCCATGATTACTTAGTCCTTCACAAACTTAATAATTTCGGGTATCTGTCCCCTTAACTCATTATATCTTTCACTGTTTCCTTAAACCACTGTTGCTTTTTCACTCACTGTAGTTCGTAATATACTCATTTCTCACTTGTCATTTATGGTGCCACGACCTTCAATTCGCAATACTTTAAGCTCTTCACGGCTTACGGTTACACCTTCACCAATTTATAGGTAATAGACGACCATAGTACAATTTTTCTGTCTCACTTCATCTCATTCTCATCTTCATCTGTCTTTTTTACCCAATGCCGTTCCCAAACATCTCTAGTTGTTTCCATAATAGACTCTAACTGTTTTCATGTATCTTCTCACTTTCTTTAGCACTTAACTCTTTTCGTTGTCCTCACTGTTTCGACCATACTCAAACATACTAGTCCTTTCCATTACTGTTACTGCTCTTATGATTTAGTTGTTTTCTTAGCTTTCACCGAAGCACATCCTTTCTAGTTTCCAGGGCACTTTGTCGTTTCTTATGATTTCGACTCACATTGAATTCTATACTCATATACTTTATTTTTCCATGTCACGTGTCTTTACCTCTTCTTAGGTACTCATAACCATATCTTTCTCTTCATGATACGAAATTTACAATCCTCACAATAGTTTATATTTCCGATTAACCTTTTAAGGTTTTTTTTTTAACCACAATACACTCCTGACTTTTTCTATCTACTAATTATATTCATAATTTGCTTTCACTGTTACTCTTTTCATTAACTGAACCATCTCAACTTTATCAACTCAGTCAGCTCAATTCTATACTCAGACCTCTCACGGTCTAAACACAACACTCATCAATGACCTCCATATCGAGGACTCATGCTTAAAATTTTCACCCACTAACTATTTTCAACTTTCATTCCACTCCGATGTTATAACTTAACCATATGTTCCACTCATTTATACCACTTTCTCGTAATCATCATCATTTAATCTTGGATGTCAAACTCAAAACACTATTACTTTACAGCTTTACTCACTTCCACTAAACACTTTGGAACGAATCAATTTCCGACCCACTTCACTATTAACTGATGGACTATTCAAAATACCATGTCTCTCATATACAAGTCCTATTCGCTAGGAATCCTTGGCACTTAATTATCAAGTCACTTAAAATTAATTCCATCATTGCCACTACCTCTACAATTCACCACCAGTTGGTATATCAGTCTCTAAGAATATTCCAAGTTACCACAAACACTCATCCATACGTCATTTGTACTTACCCACAACAACATCAATATTGTGTATTTTCCACACACCTTCCACCATAAGTGGCATAAGCGATTACATACAACATTTCTCAATCTACTTTACCAGCAAAACCAAGCTATTCACTTTTTGGTATTCAATTACAACTATAGTTCCCATCTATTAATACACGTTCGTACTTGACTCTATTTCAATTTATCTTTTCCTTAAGGCTAACAACTCACTGTTTTAACCTGAAATCTGGATCATCACTAGCCTTCCTAGAAGGACACTTACTCAATCTGTCAACTTTAACTCACGTTATTATCCCTTTTTGGTCATAAGACGAGGATTCCAACTAACTTGCTACCTCACTTAAAGACAAAATTTATTTCCTCAGACTTACTTTACACCCACAATAGTGCTTCACTATCACACTTCGAAGTTCTTACACATTAAGCCACAACTCTTATATCCAAATCTGACATACTATTGTCCATTTACAAATATATAACCTCGCATCTTGCGTTAACCATATGGAAAAACTCTCCCAATATAGTGGGTAACAACATTCATAGGTTTAACCCCTCGAGCTCTTGTTGTCCTAAGGGCCCCAGATGTCATGACCCACCGATCAGAGAATCCACCCATATGATCCATGCCGTAAAAACGACTTACTACTAGCTGTCCCTATTCTAAGGCATCCCCCAAATATTTCTTCTTTGTGCATTCACATAAATTATCTCTACCATACTAACCGTTATACCAATGTGGAACACTTCCTCGTTTCTCATTACTCATATCAAATACTACTAGTCTCCGGGAACTTAACCCGCACAGAGGTAGCTATACACTCCTGGCACATAGGCCCCACTGAGATCTTCCTACTATCAAATCATATTACATGCACCCAGTGCACAAAGAAATTTATACTCATAATATATCTGTATATGATGGAAAAACTGGTACTCCGTGCACTCCAGATCACACATGGGCCCAGTCCATTTGGTGTCTGTATCACCTCTGTATATAACATCAAAACTGTTTTGTATTACCACATGGGATGCCCCCATAATCTTAGTAGTAGTGGTATAATATACATCTGTTACATATAAGTTAACTCATCTTACTCTCTCATGTCATTCTTCTCACTAGTAGTTTACTTTCGTTTCGGTTACCCCTCTGACCTGGTTTATAACATAGTCACTGTTATAATAATCCACATTCTCTTCGTAATTTCGTACACTTTTTCTAACTCTTAATAGTTCCTTCTGTCTTGTTACCATTCAGTCCATAGTCCGTTATCTCTTCCTTGCTTATTCTTCTCACAAATTGTTTACTCTTTTACTTTGACTATTCACTTGCCATGGTTCATAACATAGTCTCTATTCCATAAATCCTAAATTTTCTCAAAGTTTTGTACACATCTCTTAGTATAAGTATCATATTTCCCATCACACAGGGATCTTCCAATCATTTCCATCGAATCACAGAGAACTACTTCACCTCAATCCTTGCACTGAAACTTACATTAATCCTTGCACTTAAACTACTCGTCCGTTCTTGCACTGACAATTATACCTCAGCTCACTAACAAATCTTATCATTTTCATCTTGACATTACACATTAACTCTTTTGCTGGCCACATAATTCCACACTCTCTGCACACTTTACACATCAGTTCTTTCGTTAACCACTTAATTTCACACTTTATTGCACTTAGTTCACACACTAACCACACGGTTTCACATTAGGTTGTACCTTAGCTCATTCTCTAATCATATCATCTCACCTTATTGTTATACAACAATAACCCGCAAAATCATGCCATCGTTCTAGTCCATTGCCTGCTACGGCTCACATAACATACGCTCAATACTGTAGAGCAACTCATCAATTTTCCTAATCACTTCCACCCTTGGTGGTTGTAGAATATCTCTTTACCATTAAAATGCCTCTACTCCGTCTGTCACTCCATATCAAATACCAATATTTTCATAAGCGCACTACTATTAGTAGTACATATACATATACCACAAAATCGTAATTTCTTTACAATTCTCATTACTTTCGTACAAATGACTGTACATCTCAACCATCTTGTTCCTTTATCACTGATACGTCTGCCAATTTGAGTCGACATCCACTAACTGCAATAGTGCCTTCATGGTACATATATCTTGTGCCATCCATGGCGATTCCTTCACTTTTCCTTATACACACTCCACATAATAATATACACATAATTAGTTCACCTCACTTGTGTTTAGCCAACATTATCTCTTTATGGAATTCACTCCCATATTTCAATATCTCTCACATTACCAATCTATCAGCATCATACTTTCACGTGGTAAAACCTCGTAGGATTACTCATCAAATATTCTATTTGTTTCTCTGCTTGAACCATCCCAATTCATTCAAGTGCACCGCACTTGTCCTGGTCTCATAACCGATAATCAAACATGACGTATTTAACTCACACATACGCATATCTGTTCCCTTTTCTTAATAATTCTTCAGGTTCAAAACCTCTCGCCTTGATGAAGTCTATTCACCAAGACCACTTGTACATAATTATCTTACTATACTACACATATACTTGGAATTTCACCAATCTCATAAGCTCATCTCTGTTATATGTTTATTTTTCATAGTACTGCAAAGTTCATCTATGCTCATATTGTACATATCATAAATTGGACACCACTTTCACTTATAATAAAAACTTTCTGTTCACTTTCATCAAAGTCAGACAAAATATTTAGGTCTGTTCTTTTTATGCCTTCTAATATTCATACTTGACTTACTGCCGCCCTTTGTCCATGGAGCAGTTGACACTGCAGCCACAACATCAGGCTAAAGACTCACATTCGGTGCTTCAAGGTTACTACGCAGGCTTCTTACGATGACCACATATGTAACACAAAGGAATGGGTTGATCAGACCCACACTAAGGAATTACATATACAGTAATCGATAAGAATCTACATACAACTATGTAGCACATAACACATCTATATATATATATATATTATCAGAGTTCCCTAACAAAACTGCTCTGATACCATAAAATGTAACAGCCCGTTGTACACCGGTATTATTAATATTAATTATGATATTAAGTGCAGTTACAATCACAACAATTCATTTATAAAAATGAGAATAAACTTTTTCCGATTATTACGCGAACAGTAAAAGTATAATAAGCGTAATAATAAAAAGCTGTGATCGTAACTGAAACACTAGCGGAAGACTTTCTTAGCTATTTATACACTTTATTTTATCACATACAAGATACTAAGAGGTTCCCATAAACCCACTTAACCAATTCCTCACTTTTTTACGTTTTTACCACTTAACCAGATTTGCTAATTTGTTTTTCTACGAACACAAAACAAAAATCCAAACTTAAACTCCAGGTTATCTTTTTTTCCTTATTCAATTACCTTTCTAACAAGCTATCACACACTCCATTCCGAGCTCGTGAGCTCCGGTTATCGCCGTTTGAAGTTGGACAAACCACATTGCCCACAAACTCCAAAACAGCCTAAAACCTCCAATCTTCACGGAATAAACTGCACCTAACCGCCCAGCCACTGTCTCTCAAACTTTTACACCATAAACTAGACACCTCAAACTTCGATTTGATATATCGTACGCTTAATTTGACCAAGTAATGAAGCGGGAATTAATTTCCCTAAACTGCCCCAGATCTGCCCACTGAAACAGGCCAGAACAGGGCAGTTCGTGTCTTCAGCCACCATGGGCTGCTCACACCACCAATGATCCTAGGATTTTGACACAACGTAGGGGACATCTTAAGCTTCAAAATGGCATATGGCACGTCCCAATCGGACCACTATGGAGAGAGATACGCTCTCCCAAAGTTCACCCAAAAACTGCCAATTCTACAGAAAATTCGCCAGAGTTTCCTTTGTATTTCAAAAAATCCCCAAATTTGCATAAGCTGTTTAACACTACTAATACACCTGAAATCCAGCAAAGTCCAATGGGTGGCACACACAAGGACCAACAATGCCTTGGGGCACTTACAATCCAATCCAATATACACTTAAAACATAAACAGTTTACTTTCAAGTCCTTTATAGTTTCAATCACTAACATTCAATTTCATGCATAAACCATAATGCGGGTAATCATAAACCTAAAATAGGCCTAAAGCCCTTCCATCATACTAAGCCTACATCCATGGTATATTTACAATACTGAATTGCAATTACACTTACACTTTAACTTCAATTTACAATGATCCAAATATTACAACTTTACTTAACAAATGAAATCATAACTAAAATGACAAATATAATACACTGAAACGAAATATGCATCACTACTCCACTCATCATCACGCGGGCTTCTTGCCCGCTGCTCCATATCCACTGGTACATCCTGAAATAATGCCCCGAGACGGGGTGAGATATACGGATATATCTCAGTAACCAAGAGGTTCTGGAGAAAACTCCGCCCAATGGTTCACTTCGATGTATATCAATAATATAAAAACAACACCACTGTTATAAAACGGGATAAAGCAAGGGATTTAGAGAAAGGGGGATATATATCAGAACAACTACGACATGCGGGATGGTAGCTACCAATACCACGCCATGTCCTCGGCTATACGCCTATGGGTACTACCCCTGGCGTGTTCATAGAACAACCCACCAAGGTACCCCTTCCAACCATATACACCCGAGACTACCTAGTGTGCTCCTATCCGGATAACACACCACGACCCTGGGTCAACTGGAACTCCCTCTCGGAGATCTATCCAGTGGCAGTCCGGAAAACTTGCCCGAAGGCTAAAAATATCTATTGGCCAGAGATCTGGTACATAAGTACCCACTGTGATAATGCATATGCATTCTCATGCTGTTCTACACTACTCATACACACTTCCTACCATCACCCTCAACGGGTATGGTGGAACACACAGGGGGAACAAGCCCCAGTACCAGGAGGTTACCTTTCTTTTTTCCCTCCGCTGAGATCCGCAGAACTCTACTTACAGCTTGATATACAGGGAATGCCTACACAGAGGACAATTCCACACACTTAGAACTTTAATCACTCATGAATTTCAAAATAGCATGTGTAAATCACATCACTTACCTCAATCCACTTGGTCCAGGACCAAGGGCAATCCACTGTTTCACTGTTCCGAGTTTATATCCACGTACGGCAACCTATACAACCATACATAGCCGTCAGTTTCAGTTAAAATACGTCAAAACGCGAAAACGTCAGATTTCATCTTACCACTATGTAGGGTTCGGCCATATCAGTGTCTTTTTAGAATTTATTTTTCTAAGTTTTCTTTCTCATTTTATTACACTCACTTAGGTTACCAAAAGGCTAGTTCAATCGTCGTTTTTCTGTTTTACGACTTTTATGCAACGTTTTGCGAAATATCACACTTTAGGAACATTTTGCCACTTTCAACACTTATTATTTTTACATTGATTCTTCCACATGCCAATCACCACACAACCTATCTAATAACTTTTCCATCACACAACACCAAAGTGTTCTAAAACATCAATTTGCTCAATTATACATCAATGGCCGAATCTTGGTAAGCCAAACCAAGGATTTCCACTCAATTCCTATGGTCCACAACTCACATAATCACTTCATATCATCATATAATCACACTACAATTCACTATACCACACATTAACACCAAAACTCAAAAATCCACATCATGCACCAATTTTTTTTTCTAAGTTAAAATTCATTTTTTTCGCTTAAAATTTTCATTGCATTTCTAGCATTAATACATCATTCTAAGACATTATCATCTAATAGACATTTTCCATTTGAGCTCTCTAACACCACATATCACAAAATCCCTCTTTAGGGTCAATAATCAAAAGTCAAGAATCAACCACTGAAATGTTGAAATAACTTACCCAATTGCACGGTATATGGCTCCACCTAAGTATACTCCACCATTGGAGCATGAAAAAGCTTCATGAACTCACTTTCTACCAAATTTTCGGATCTGAGTTTGGTGCAGATCTCCCCAAATACGAGGTTTCAAGGCTCAATAGTGGTACCAATGGGTTCAGAAGATGTTTTCCATCAAGATTCAATACAAGAATCGTTGAATTTGGTGGAGAAATGGCTAAGTTATGGCCAAAGGAAAAATTGCATGAAAATGGAGGGGAATGGGGCTATTCTTGCGCACCAAGGAGAGAGAAAGTGAGGAAGGAGGTGATGAATAGTGCAATCTAGGTACTTTAAGTGATTTTAAGTGGGAACGGGTCCAACGCGATTTAACACTCATCCAAATTTCTCTCTGATTTCACTAAGCGTCCGTAAATTCAAAACTTATTTATAAATTCTAATTTTTAACATTAACTAATGTCCTTTAATTATACTCACTCAGATGAATCCGGAGCTTTCCGGTTGTTCGGGAAAAACACTGCTTTAAGCTACAGCGCGCGCCATTGGCACGCTTCCACAAACTGACTTAAATTCATCAAATATTATCAGAAATCATATTTCTTATTTCTATGGACCATTTAAAATTCATATTTGAAACCTAGAGCTCAAAATTCCACTGACACGTTTTACGGTGAAATTTGACTGCGGTATTTTTACCCGCGAAAATCACTATTCACTGATTTTTCTGAAATTTGCCTATCCACTCAATTTTTCGTTCTGAATCCATTTCCAGGCTTATTTTTATCATCTGAGACCTTATGCTCAATTTTTATCTTCCTAGGGTTGCCTGTTGACTAATTACCGTTTTGCCCTTTCTTTGTATTTTGGCCTAATCTTTGGGATTTTCACTAATCCTTCACTTAATTACTCATTTAACACTTTAATTACTTAATTTAGAATTGTGAGGTGTTATAGTTATCGAAGGGTGCGTAGGAGAGAAAGTTATCACATGTAACATAAGAGTAGTTTTCCCTTAAAAAAAAGGGGGAAGGGAATTGTGGATTTATGCAAAATCCTCCAAAACCCTTACCACTTTTAAAATTAAAGTTCCCCTAATTTGGGGGGTTTAAGGGGGAAAATATTAAAAATTACTTATCTAACCTTAGCATTAAAATGTCAAAACTAAATAAATATGAATCATTTTTAAATGTGGCATTATTAAAAAAGTCTCAAATACCGACAGAATTTTTGATGAAAATCACATTACATCGAAAATAGAGACGAAACTAGAATTGGCCAAAATAATTGACATAAATTTTTTTTCGGAAATAATTTCAGTCAAAATTCTTGATAGAATCTAAATTTCGTTGAAACATTCAACGGGAATATTTCCGTCTAACTTTTAAATGAAAAATATTTCAATCAAAATTTTTTGACAGAAAATAATTACGTAAAAAATTTTGCCATAAAATATTTCTTTCATATTTTTTTACGGAAAACATTTTCACCAAAGTTTTCAACAGGACACATTTCCAGCGAAAATTTTCGAAGAAAAATGTTTCCCTAAAAATTTGGGATGAAAAATATATTTGTAAAAAATTATGACAGAAAATTTTATGTCAAAATTCTTTACGGAATCTAAATTTCGTTAAAATATTTCCCTCAAAATATTTGACAAAAAACATATTCGTCGAAATTTTCGATGAAGAATATTTCCTTCAAAAATTTTAACGAAAAATATTTCTATAAAAAATTTTGACTGAAAAAAAATTAGTCAAATTTTCTTACAGAATCTAAATTCCGTCAAAAGTTTTCGATAAAAATATTTTCCTCATACATTTTGATGGAAAAATTTTCGTTGAAATTTTCGACGAAACACATTTTCATCGAAAATTTTCGACAAAAAATATTTCCAGTAAAATTTTCAACAAAAATCATTTCTATCATGATTTTCAAAGGAACAAACTTTGTCAAAGATTTTCGATGAAAAATATTTCCGTAAAAAAAGCTGACAAAAAATTTTTTTGTAACAAATTTCGATAGAAGTTTTATTGGATAAAATTTCATCGGACAAAATAATTTTTTTACCCGAGATGCTTAACTTTTTTTGCTAGTTTATTGTTTGAAAGTTTGAGTCAATGGACTAATATAATAGGCATAATAAAAGATAATACTTATTTGTTCTCTAATTGTAGAGTAGTTTGGTTATGGATAACCATGGATAACCAATTATTTTTATCGTTTTGTAAATAACCAGTTTATAAAATAAAATGTAGTTTCATATGAAACCGGTTTTTAAAAATAACCGATTTTTAAAATGTGGAGCGTTTTGGTTATGGATCGGTTTGGTTCTTTTGGACATTTTGAACACCCCTACCAATAGGGCTAGTTGATTTTACGGAAATGGATCATCTCATGTGTAATTTAACATGATCATGTCATGTAGGAGGATCTTAACCATTAATAATTAAATCAACGATGATGATTGTATAACTTCTTATCCTTATATTTTTTCTCTCTCATCTCTTATCACCATTATTTCACCAATATATGATTATGATTGCCCATATCACATGATCATGTTAATTAGTATAGGAGAAGATCTGCTCCTCATTCTACATTTTGACGGGTTAACCTCGGTTTCAACTCATCACGTGTAACACCTTCTCTTACCCTTTCTCTCGCTCTTATATAACTTTCCTTTCCTGGCAACTTTGCGAAACAATCAATCACGCATCCCAACATTTTCGTGAGAAAATTTTCAGCTTTCCTTTGTGCTCAACGCTGGTTTCTCTATTCTTCCTTCTCGTTTTCACTATTTTTCTTGCCATTTGTTTCTTCCAGTAAAAAGCATTGAGGGGTTTGGTTGAAGCGGTTCCTGCGCCGAAGTCCATGGTGACGAGTCCCATGAGATCAAAACCTCTTCACAATTTCACGTTCCCTTCCCCTTTCTTGAAGTAGGGAACCTAGAGCAGCATCAATTTCACTAGCCCTTACGGCGCCAGAGTTCCTAGCTACGGTGATCAGCGTTGTTCCGGGTCAAAGACTGAGGAATCAATGGCGATTGAGGATGATTTCATGGAGATTGAGGATGATTTCATGGAGATTCAGGATGATTTCATGGAGATTCGGGATGATTTCATAGAGATTGAAGATGATTTGATGGAGATTGATGATGATTTCATGGTGATTGAGGATGATTTCATAATTGCTTATTCTCCTTTGTAGCGAGAGCATTTGGTTGCTGCCATTTTTTATTTTTATTTTTGATAAATGTAAATTTTTTTTCTATTCTAATTCTTCTCGGTGGAGCACAAGTGCACATCGTCCCAATTTTGTATTATTATCTAAATTTTAGTTATTTATAAATTTGTCATTTATATTTTTGCATGTTATATATATATATATATGAACTTATAATTGAGGTAAGATATTCTGACAACCAAATAATGTTAATACCACAACTTAACCGTTAATTTTCGCCAATCAACGGTTATCATTTATTACTAATTAATAATTATATATATATATATGAACTTATAATTGGGATAAGATATTGTGACAACCAAATAATGTTACTACCACATCTTTATTATGAATGTTTCTAATTATAAGAGTGATTTTCTGTTTATTAATTTGAGTTTAGACGTTCTTATGGTATCATTATTATAAATTCAATTTTTTTGTGAGAGACAAAATATGTCAAATGATGTTTTATTAAGTAGATCTCGAAAAGTTATGTCGAATCAATTTTTTATTACCTAATTCAGACACTCGAGTCAAAAGTTATGGACTTCCAAAGTTTTACGGTCAAACTGTGGATTTTTGCGCCACGTGACAGCACCTAGTGAAACACACCCCATTGGGGCATGTCTCTGTACTCGGCCACGCCCAAATTGGGCTTGTCTCTCCAACCGGTCACGCCCCCGTGGAGCATGTTTGACTACTATATTTTCATAATTAATTTCAAAACGAATATTTTTTCGTAATTTTTTATTAGAAGAGTAATAAATTAATTTTTTTTGCCGGGAAACGGTTGCACTTTCAAGTTTCAACAATAACATCGCACTAACGTTCGTTATTAATTAATTAAATTATAAGTTCTTTATAAGGTTATTAAAAATGATTGCACCACCAAAAAAAAAACGATTGCACTTTAGTTGTTAATTTTTGCTCAGGGCCATGGGTCCCTCATGAAAAAAAAATGATGAATTACGCACCTCAATGAAAAACTCGCATCTAATGTATTTGCATAATAGATAATTTTGAAGTTTCTTTTTAAGTATATATAATATAGCATTATGGGAAAAAAAACTCCACCATTACACACATAAAAAGTAAATAAGCATACTAAAAAATTGTAATTTTGATTTTGATTCTTTTAAGGTTTTAATATTCACTTCCAAAACAACGTCATTTTGCTTGAAAGATTAAAAAAATAAAATAAGAAAAATAATTATAATATTAAAATAATTTTAATTACACAAAAATCTTAATTTTCGTCTTAAAATAACATCATTTTAGATTCAACGTAGATAACTTATATTTATATTGACGGCAGAAAAAATGAATCCTTCTCTTATTATTGGTAAATACATTTATTGAAGAAGGGTATATTTTTTCTTTCGATCTCGTATGAAAAAGAAACGCTGCATTTGTTCCATTGCTATGAAAAGCATTTTAATTGCCCCTTAAATATAGCAAAACAAATTGATATTTTTTTCTTCTCATATATCTTAAACTAATATTCATAGGAATAGGGGGTCATTAAAAAAATTGGATTTGCGATTCAACTACCACTTAAAGAGATATTTATGAACTTATAGAGTAAAATATTTATTTTGCTCTCTTTGTGCCATTAAATATTTAAAATAATTATAAAGGTTATTAATCTATCATTCTTAAATTTCTGTTACATCCTTGGATTATTAATTTCTACCATTCTAAATGGGGAAAGTAAATCAAACCACTCAAAGTAGATGATGACTTTTTCAACGTTTAGTGTTTTTTTATTTCTTGTTTATTAGTTCTGGATTTGCAAAGATCAACCTCTCTTTTAATTAACATGCTTGAAATGGAAGGATTCCCAGTTTTAGGGGTGTGCATGGAGCGGTTCATAACTACTTTTAACAAAAATCGAACCGAACCGGTTTTAAACGGTTTGGTTTTCAAACCGAACCGGTTTTTCTCTTTTAAAATTGGTTTTCAATTTTCTAAACTGGTTTGAAACCGATTCTGAAACCGGTTTATGGTTTATAACCGGTTTTAAATCAAAACCGATTATGAACCATAAACTGGTTATCAAGTTCAAAATCGGTTTTTTAACAAATTCAAAATTGGTTTTTGATGGATTATGCTATTTTTATAAGTAGTCGACCAACTATTTCTTGCAAGAATCTTCATTGTTTTGGAACTCTCCGGACGAAATTATTCTTATAGAAATTGTTTCACGTTGTTTTGAGAGTGATTGGTTGAAGAACAGTTGAATTATTTTAAAATTATAAAAAACAATTGCTCTTCATTGTCTCAAGATTTATGTTACTAAGGCTTTGTTTGAGAGTTGATTTTTGGAGAGGAAGGAAGGGAAGGGAGGTTTATTAATCCCTTCTCTTGTTTGTGAGTTTAAAAAAAAAGGTTTTATTAATCTCATGTTAAAGGAGATAAATTTTCTCATGTCATAGAGATAAATTTGTTGGCTTCACCATCTGAAAAATAAAAAGAAAAGAAAAGAAAAAGGTGGCACAGTTATCGAAGGGTGTGTAGGAGAGAAAGTTATCATATATAGCATAAGAGTAGTTTTTCCCTTAAAAAAAAGGGGGAAGGGAATTGTGGATTTATGCAAAATCCTCCAAAACCCTTCCCACTTTTAAAATTAAAGTTCCCCTAATTTGGGGGGTTTAAGGGGGAAATATTAAAATGTGAAAACTAAATAAATATGAATCATTTTTAAATGTGGCATTATTAGAAAAGTCTCAAATACCGACAGAATTTATCAACGAAAAATGTTTCGTCGAACATGGTGACGAATTTTTGATGAAAATCACATTACATCGAAAATAGAGACGAAACAAGAATTGGCCAAAATAACTGACATAAATTTTTTTTAGAAATAAATTCAGTCAAAATTCTTGATAGAATCTAAATTTTGTTAAAACTTTCAACGGGAATATTTCCGTCAAACTTTTCAATGAAAAATATTTCAATCAAATTTTTTTGACAGAAAACAATTACGTAAAAATATTTCCCTAAAAATTTGTGATGAAAAATATTTTTGTAAAAAATTCTGACATAAAATTTTATGTCAAAAAAATATATCCCTCAAAATATTTGACAAAAAACATATTCGTCGAAATTTTCGACGAAGAATATTTCCTTCAAAAATTTTAACGGAAAATATTTCTGTAAAAAATTTTGACGGAAAAAAAAATTAGTCAAAATTTTTTAGAGAATCTAAATTCCGTCAAAAGTTTTCGACAAAAATATTTTCATCATATATTTTGAAGGAAAAAATTTCCGTTGAAATTTTCGACGAAACACATTTTCATCGAAAATTTTCGACAGAAAATATTTCCAGTAAAAGTTTCAACAAAAAACATTTCTATCATGATTTTCAAAGGAACAAATTTTTGTCAAAGCTTTTCGATGAAAAGTATTTCCGTAAAAAAATCCGACAAAAAATTTTTTTTGTAAAAAATTTCGATAGAATTGTCATATTATGTTGTAAATGGTCCATTCTTGTTGTAAAATGGCCATTAACTTAAGGACTTTGTATTTGATGCATTCTTTAATGAAAATGCATGAAGGAAGGGCCTAGAGCCTACATTAGGGTATGTGTAAGGTTTGTGTGGAGTATTAAAGTGTTAGGGATGGATTACACAACTCTTTTTGGACTTAAAAAGCTGTCTACTGTCATTTTTACTGCATAGTAATCGATTACCCAAGCATGGTAATCGATTACCATGCAACAGGGGACGAAATTAATGTTATTGTCTGCCTGGTAATCGATTACCAAGTGGAGTAATCGATTACCCAAGCTTGGTAATCGATTACCAGAGAACAGGGGATGGAAAATTGGCTACTGCCTCATTTTGTTAACTGGTGGTAATCGATTACCACCCCCTGGTAATCGATTACCATAGTGTAAATTTTGAAAATTCATGTTTTTCTAGACTAAAAGAAAGGGGCGTAACTTAGTCTGTAGAACTCCAAATGGTGCGCGGTTTGAAACCACGCGTAGCTAATGTAAAGGGCTATAACATGGTAAGATGTGAGAGTACGATGATGAGTTTAGATGAGTTGAATAAAAAGAAAGATTAGTGATGTTAGTAAACTGAATGATTCTGCGAATTGCATTTACAATTATAGTGTTGTTCTAATTGATTACGGAAAGGGTTATTGTTTACTAAAAGGAAAGTGTAAAAAGAAAAAAGTTTCCCGTAATTTAATTAACTCAATTACTGTGATTGTAACTGCGCTTAATATCATAATCAATGTTAACAATACCGGTACGTAACGGGCTGTTACATTTTATGGTATCAGAGCAGTTTTGTGAGGGAACTTTGATTGTGTATGTTTGTATCTTGTGTTCCATAGCTATCTGTGAACTATTTATGATTAATGTATATGTGATTCCTCAGTGTGGGTCTGATCAACTCATTCCTTTGTGTTACATGTACAGATATCATGAGTAGGGCGCGTGGTCGCCGTGGGGCACGTGGTGCAGGTCCTTTGCCACCGGATCCGGTCACTGCAGTCCTGAATGCTCTGCAGGCGGAGACGGCTGCAAATAGAAACATGACTGAAAACCTAATGAAGACTAATCAAGACATGATGCAAGCCTTTATGGCAAAAATGAGGGCTGATAGAAACCGTCCTCGGAGGGATGATTCACCTCCACACACGGCTACGGTGACTCCTACACCGACGCCATCTGTTACTCCTCAACAAGGGGAGAGTGGGGCTAGTCACCACACTAGTGAGGCTAGTCATCATACCACTGACCCTAGCTATGTTCCTGATCCGTCATCTGTTGCTCAATCCACTGGGGTTGCTGGGCAGGTGTTTGATAATGCTGATGATGAGTGTAGACTCATATCCTTTAGGAAACATAAGCCACCCGCATTTCTGGGGTCAAGGGACCCGAAGGAGGTTACTACTTGGCTAAGGGGAATGGATAAGATTTTCCAAGTGATGAGATGCCAAGATCCACAAAAGTTATTGTATTCTGTTTATATGTTTGAAGGAATGTTTCACGAAGAATATTTTCCCCGCGATGTCCGGGAGGCAAAGCAAGGTGAGTTCGATAGTCTTGTGCAGGGAGTCATGACTGTGGATTCCTATGTGGCAAAATTCAATGAACTGGTGAAGTTTGCAAATTATGGAGGTACTCTACCTACTCCGGAGTTCTTGTCAGCTAAATTCCAAAGAGGGCTGAATGAAAAGATTGCTAAAAGAATGTCAAATACTGCGGTGAGAAACTTTGCTGATTTGGTGACCCAATGTAAGAGGGTCGAGACTGTATATGGTAGATATCCGAAATCTGATACGGCGAAAGAACAAGAGATTAAGAGGACACCTGGTCCTTCAGGTAATACCAATAGAGGAGGCTTCAACAATAATAATAGGGGCAGGGGGTTGCCTGTAAGGCAGCCTCCTGGTCAGTTCAAGAGGGGTGGAACCCCTGGTGGTGGTGGTGGTGCGGACAGATATTTTACCCCACAATGTGGGAAGTGCAAGAAATACCACAGAGGTGTATGTGGTGCTGGTCCGTTGGCTTGTTTTAAATGTGGTCAGAATGACCACTTTGCTAGGAATTGTCCATCTTCTTCGGGGCAGGCTGCGAATCTGCAGGCCTTGCCAACCGCGACTACTACTGCTACTCCTACTGCTGCTGTTCCTACTGTTGGACGGGTATATACTACAAATGCTCAGCATATTGAAAAGGCTCCGAATTTGGTAAAAGGTATAATTTTCCTCTCTAATGTTGATTTGTCTGTGTTATTTGATTCGGGAGCAACGCATTCTTTTGGGGCGGACTATGTGGCTAAAGCGTTGGACTTAAGAGTAACACGAATGATTCCTCCGATGCGTATTACTACCGCTACAGGAGAGGTTAGTGAATCGTCTTGGATTTGCGAAGATGTGAAGTTCACCTATTTAGGCAGGGGTTATACCATTGATTTAATTATCTTACCCCTGGCCTCTGTCAACTTGATATTGGGGATGGATTGGCTGTCTCGGAACTGCGCAATGATTGATTGCTGTGGAAAGAGGTTGTTGCTATCTCACGAGAGGCCGTCTGTTTGTCCGTCTTTGTATTTGTCTGTCAGTCAAACTGTGAAAGCCTTGAAGGCTAGGGATCTGGGTTATGTCCTTTTGGGCGGATTGGTGGGTGACAAAAAGGAGGAGATTTCTTCTATTCCGGTTGTTAATGAGTTTGAGGATGTATTCCCTGATGAGATACCGAAATTTCCACCTGAGAGAGAGATTGAATTCTCAATTGACCTATTTCCTGGTGTGGGGCCGATCTCCTTGGCTCCATACCGGATGTCGCCACTTGAGTTGGTCGAGTTGAAGCAACACATTGAAGAACTATCTGCGAAGAATTTTATCAGGCCGAGTGTGTCTCCGTGGGGAGCACCGGTGATATTTGTTAAGAAAAAGGATGGTAGCATGAGATTGTGCACTGACTACCGACAGTTGAATAAAGTGACTATTAAGAACCGGTACCCGTTGCCGCGCATTGATGATTTATTAGATCAGTTGAGGGATGCTTGTGTGTTTTCGAAGATTAATCTCCGGTCCGGATATCACCAGATTCGGATTAAACCGGAGGATGTACCTAAAACAGCTTTCCGATCCAGATATGGACATTTTGAATATCAAGTGATTCCTTTTGGGCTTACTAATGCCCCTGCGGTGTTCATGGATTATATGAATCGCATTTTTAAACCGTATTTGGACCAGTTTGTAATTGTATTTATTGACGACATTTTGATCTATTCTAAGAGTAAGGAGGAGCACATCGACCATTTGAGGACTGTGTTGCAGGTGTTGAAGGATAAGAAACTATATGCTAAACCGTCTAAGTGTGAATTCTGGTTATCTGAGGTGCAATTTTTGGGTCATGTTATTTTTGCAAGCGGTGTTGCAGTGGATCCAAGCAAGATTGAAGCGGTAAGCGACTGGGAATGACCTAAGACTGTGACGGAGATTAGAAGTTTTCTGGGGCTTGCTGGTTATTATCGCCGATTTATACAGGGATTTTCTGCAATGGTTCTACCTTTGACCCGATTAACACGAAAGGATAATCCTTTTGTGTGGACCCAGGAATGTGAGGACTGTTTTCTATTACTTAAAGAGAAGTTGACCACTGCTCCGGTGTTAACTCTTCCTGATCCGGAGGGTGAGTTTGTTTTATATTGTGATGCTTCTAAGAAAGGTTTAGGGAGCGTACTGATGCAGGAAGGAAAAGTGATTGCCTATGCGTCCAGACAGTTAAAGCCGCATGAAGAGAATTATCCGACGCATGACTTAGAACTGGCTGCTATTGTGTTTGCCTTGAAAATCTGGAGGCGTTTTCTGTATGGGATGAAATTTGCTGTCTTCAGTGATCATAAAAGCTTGAAATATTTGTTTGATCAGAAGGAGCTGAATATGAGACAGCGTAGATGGGTTGAATTCTTGAAAGATTATGACTTTGAGCTGAAATACCACCCGGGAAAGGCTAATGTTGTGGCAGATGCATTGAGTAGGAAGTCTGTCAATTTATCTCATATGATGATGTGGGACAATGAAGTGATTGAACAATTTTGGGACATGAAAATAACGGATTTCTTTGCAGGGAGAATGTGTGATATGGAGTTGACTCGGATTGAGAACGAGATGAGAAGATTAAAGAGACTCAAATCCGCAATGAAAGTATTAAATATTTGAAAGGCCAGAGTGGCATATCTGTTAATGAACAAGGATTATCATTATATCAGGGCAGGATCGTTGTGCCCAAGGAACTTGCAGAGGAAGTTATGACGGAGGCCCATAAGGGTCAATATGCTATCCACCCAGGTGCCACAAAAATGTACCAAGATTTGAAAGTTAAGTTCTGGTGGCCTGGGATGAAGAGGGATGTTGCCGAGTACGTATCTAAGTGCTTGGTGTGTCAAAAAGTAAAAATAGAGCATCAGAAACCTGCTGGATTACTTCAGCCGCTGGATATACCAGAATGGAAATGTGAGAGTATTTCGATGGATTTTGTTGTGGGATTGCCTCGAACTCAGGCTGGATATGATTCAATTTGGGTTATTGTGGACCGACTTACGAAGTCCGCACATTTTCTACCAATACAAGTGGATTTTACCACAGAGAAGTTGGCTACGTTGTATGTAAAGGAGATTTTTAGACTCCATGGGATACCGATTAGCATTGTCAGTGATCGGGACCCGAAGTTTACTTCACGTTTTTGGGGAGCTTTGCAGCAGGCTTTTGGCACTCAGCTTCGACTGAGCACTGCGTATCACCCGCAGACTGATGGTCAGACTGAGAGGACCATACAAACACTTGAGGATATGCTGAGAGCTTGCACATTGGAACAGGGTGAAAGTTCACTTGCCTTTGAAGGCCGATGCATGTAAGGTGTAAAACAAAAATTTACTGCGGAACATACATGCACACATAGGTTCATGCTTTAAGACAGCATGATGTTACCTTATTTTTGGCCTGATCAGTCAGGGAGATCAGATGTCAGACTTGAAGGGTTCAAACCCTCTAATGGTGATCCACACCACCGTTCGTCAATGATGCAAGAACCCTTTCTTGAAAGCCACCAGATGAACACCACAGTGAGGCTTGCTATGCGCACAAGTGGTGAAGGTGGAGGCTAGGTATTCTGTTTGGAAAGGTGTAGTGAGCTACCCTATAGAATGGTGCATAGATGGAGGAGAGTTGGCTAGGTTTTCACAAAACCCTAAGGTGAGGAACAAGTCATATATATGCGCACACTTGGAGAGGAGGAGGGAATTAAATCATTCAAAATGAAAAACAAACTTTCAAATCTCTTTGAAAGTTGCGCATAGAACAGTGAGATAAGGTGGAGCTGTTGCAAAACTAACTTTCCCAACAACCTCCAATCTTATCCACATGAAATTAAGTTCAAAATAATTTAAACTTAAATTTATAAACTATCATATAGTATATACTTCTCATGCGCATAATTCAGCCCTAGAAGGGGTCCAAATACATTGAGTAGTTGCATTCAAAATTTGAATCAACTCACCCACTGATTCCCTCAACCACCAAATCTGAATGGAGGTTTGTTTTAAGTGATAAGATAACATTCTTATCACCTAAAAGTTGAGCACCAAACAGCCAAGGGAGTGCCTCCAAAGATGCTTCTTGATCCAAGGAATATGCTCCAATAAGATCCTGTCTTATCCTTTTGTTATGAAACAACTTTTCAAAACCAATTCAAATTCGAATTCAAACACTTGAATTCAAACGTTCAAACATTCAAATTCAAAATTCAAAATTCAAAATCTCAAATTTCAAATTCAAAATTCGAATTTCAAAATTCAAATCCAAATTCAAATTTCAAAATTCAAATTTCAAATTTCAAATTTCAAATTCAAAATTCGAATTTCGAAATTCAAATTCTAAATTCAAAATTCAAAATTCAAATTTCAAAATTCAAATTTCAAATTCAAGATTCGAAATTCAAATATTTGATTATTAATTTAACTAATTAAATTAATTAGTAATGGCTTGGTCTATCCAAGCCCATTACTAAACTCCATGCACCACCCACCCATTTAGGTGGGCTTCCAAACAGCTTCTTGGGCTAATAACATTATTAGGCCCAATACCTTTAAAGTTAGTCCATCATGACTACAAGGTGTTAGTGTGTGACCTATTAGGTCCAACTTAGCTTCTGACATAACTGGGCTTGGGCCCAACAAGCCCACAACCCAATTAATGACAACACAGAGCACTAGCAATGCTTTGTTGCCCCAGAACTAGTCAGATTAATGACTTGATCAACCTATTGCACATATTTGGTTACCGTATGTATTTCCCTTCGTCTCGGTTATCTTCCCATTAACCTAGGGTAAGGAAATGTATCAACCCCTGCGGTTTAGGGTAAGCTTTATTCGAAATAAGGAATCTTCAATTTACTGACTCTAAAGGCAGATCATCTCATGATCTCTTTTACTATGCATAGATTCCCGAGTCCCTGTAAATGTCATCCCGATTTCTCCGGTTTACAGATAACCTAATCTCTCACAGAGATTTGACGAATTCCTTTAGCTTATTACCCTAGCCCTGTGCCCTTTAAGGACACGCCCAACAGTATACCTATGAGTCTCCATGTTTCAGGCAGACGAGGCATACAATCAAAACATGCCTTCAAGAACACAGTCTAGGTAATAACTTCTGGTCTAAGGAAAGACATACCCAAACATAAAGAGATTACTCTAATGACACTATCTGTGAGATTTCCTCATAGAGTCTCTTTTTGGGTCTGTTCAGTGCGAGCTATACTCTTATAGGTCCACCCACGACTTTAGCTAAGATATCTCCATATCTGCAGCTCATGAGGTCTTTACCTTGTATCCATATACAAGTAGATAAGTCGTACTAGTCTTTACTCGAGATCACTGATCCCCAAACTCAGTGTCTCTAGACTAGGAACATATAATTAGGAATAGACATGCAATATCCTTGAATCCTCATGATCGTGATCTCATCACAGATACTCAAGAGATACCTGTTCTATTCCAAGGGGTTTATCCAGTTCGTTCATATAATATTAACAGTAATATCGAGACACAATATGAAACTGAATAAATAGTGCTTTCATTTATTTGCGACAAACAAAGTTCTACATCTAGTGTCCTTTATTTAATCAAAAGATTGTCTCTAGGACACCCATATGCTAACACAGGGTACTGCCTGGGACAGGTACTTGCCATTGGTGGAGTTTTCTTATAATAACAGTTTTCACTCCAGTTTGGCTATGGCACCGTATGAGGTATTGTATGGGAGGAGGTGTCGTACGCCCACTTATTGGACTGAGGTAGGCGATAAAGAAAGATTTGGTCCGGATTTTGTGCAGGAAACAATAGTGCAAATATAAATGATCAGAGAAAAATTGAAACAGGCACAGAACCAGCAGAAAAACTACTATTACAATAAGCATAGACCGCTAGAATTTGAGGAAGGTGACCATGTTTTGTACGATTATCTCCGGTCACGGGTGTTGGCCGTGCGTTGGGTGTGAGGAAGCTGAGTCCACGGTTCATTGGACCGTATCAAATTATGAAAAGAGTAGGATTGGTGGCCTATCAACTTGCCTTACCCCCTCAATTATCCAATTTACATGATGTTTTTCATGTGTCGCAGTTGCGACGTTGTGTTCCGGATGAATCACATGTGGTGATACCGGATAATATTGAAATCAGGGAGAACTTGAAGACTCCCATTGGTCCTATTGCAATATTGGACCGCAGTGAAAAGAGGTTGAGAAGTGAAATTATTCCCATGCTGAAGATTCAGTGGGAAGGCCGCACACCTGAGGAGGCTACTTGGGAGCGGGAGGACGAGATTCTCCGGCTATATCCTGAGTTAGCGAGCAGGTATGATTTAATTTTGCGGACAAAATTTCTAAAAGGAGGGGTGAATATAACACCTCATAAAGTTAAATGTGTATTTTATACTATATAGTGAAATTAAAACTGATGGATTAGTGAAAATCCGAGAATTATGGCCAAAATAGGCAAAAAGGGCAAAATGGTAATTCACCAGCCATGTATTCTGAGGCATGAAAATTGAGTTAGAGATTTCATATGACAAAAATAATGCTGGAAATGGACTCAGGGCGGAAAATTGAGTGAATAGGCAAATTTGTGAAAAATTGATGAATAGTGACTTTTAAGTGTAAAATACTGCGGTATGAGTGTACCGATAAGTGTGAAATTTTTATCAATATTTTTAGGAAATAAAAATATGTAGATTAAGAATGTATGATCAGAATTATTGTCGGGATTAAAGTTAGATCGCGTGTGGGACCCGCGTGACCGAAGTCACTTAGCTTCCCACCCTTTTCCCCACGCCTTCCTTCCTCTTTTTCTTCTTCCCTCCCGTAGCCCCCCTTTCATTGAAGAACAAAGACCCATTCTTCTCTATTTCACCATTTGTGCATTTCTCCACCAAATCACTTGGTTTTGGTGTTGAAATTTATTGTAAACAACCTTCTAAAGCCATTGGTGATACTCTCAAGCCTTGAAACCGCCTCCTTTGTGCGTTTTGGAGCAGGGACAGATTCGAACCATTGAGGTTTTGTGGTGTTTTTGGAGCTTTTTGATCTTCCTTTGCTTAGTGAAGCCTTGGTGGTGTGTCTACCATAGATTGTGAGTATATTTGTGGTATCTTTATGGTTGATTTTGTAGATCTAGAAATTTATGCACTAAGTCTTTAATCTTAGATGTGTGATGATAGAGAGCCCAAATGGAAAAATGCTATTAGATGAAAATGCCTTAGAATGATGCTTGTGAGCTAGAAATGCTATGATAAATTTTGGTGAAAAAGTGAGATTTTTAACTTAGGAAAAATTTGGGAAATTTCATGAAATTTGAGGTTTTGTGTAATTTGGAATTGTTGATCATTGTAGGGTGCCTCACACGGACGTGATTGTGAAAGATTGATTTGGAGCGTACGTGTGGAACGGAATTGTTAGTGTTGAGGTAAACCCTTGGAACTGGGGTTTAATCCCTTGTGTGCTCCACCACACCTAGTGGAAGGTTGTGGTTGGATTTTGTGTTTATAGCATTGTGTGATTATGTGCTTTCATGCCATATTGCTTGTATTGCGTGAAATTGTTGGTCACTGGCCAGTTGACGTGTGTTGGTTTGGACATCCGCTGGATAATTTCGCTGGGAATTCCAGTTGGGTTTTGCCGTGGGGTCGACTCTGGGAGCGACACCAGGATGATCCAAACGTGGGACTTCCGCTGGATAGGGCTCATGAGGAGTTCCAGTTGGGTTTTGCCATGGAGTCTTCTCAACCATGGGAGAGGCGCCAGGATTGTCTCGGGAGTTATATGATGGAGTCATTGAACGTAAATCCAATTGTGGATGTTCTCGGTTTGTCTCCAGTTGTTGGTAATATTGTATGTCATGCATATTATATGATGTTATATTTGCACATTGAGTGAGCCATGGAGTGGAGAAAGCCTCTAGCTCCATTGGTTTACTGAGATATATTTGTATATCTCATCCCGTGTTTGGGGGACCACATTTCAGGGCATTATAAGCCAGGAGGAGCTTCGGGCAAGAAGCCCGCTTAATGGACAGCGGATTGCTTATGGTGCATGGTGCTAGCATGGCATTTTGGAGGAGTCTATGGAGTGCACATAGCATGCCATTTAGTATTTTGAGACTTAGGTCATGAACATATTGCATGATGTGATTTCCATGGCTTTTGTAGTGTTCATGATTATGTTCTAAGTCTTGTTTATTACTGTATATTCATGCCTTGGATAAACTGTATATTTTGAGTGAGCATGGGACTTGTCCATTGCCACATTTCTTGTATTTGAGGCCTTGTCATATTATGTTGTAAATGGTCCATTCTTGTTGTAAAATGGCCATTAACTTAAGGACTTTTTATTTGATGCATTCTTTAATGAAAATGCATGAAGGAAGGGCCTAGAGCCTACATTAGGGTATGTGTAAGGTTTGTGTGGAGTATTAAGGTGTTAGGGATGGATTACACAACTCTTTTTGGACTTAAAAAGCTGTCTACTGTCATTTTTACTGCATAGTAATCGATTACCCAAGCATGGTAATCGATTACCATGCAACAGGGGACGAAATTAATGCTACTGTCTGCCTGGTAATCGATTACCAGAGGCTTGGTGATCGATTACCAAGTGGAGTAATCGATTACCCAAGCTTGGTAATCGATTACCAGAGAACAGGGGATGGAAAATTGGCTACTGCCTCATTTTGTTAACTGGTGGTAATCGATTACCATCCCATGGTAATCGATTACCATAGTGTAAATTTTGAAAATTCATGTTTTTCTAGACTAAAAGAAAGGGGCGTAACTTAGTCTGTAGAACTCCAAATGGTGCGCGGTTTGAAACCACGCGTAGCTAATGTAAAGGAATAGAACATGGTAAGATGTGGAAGTAATATGATGAGTTTAGATGAGTTGAATAAAAAGAAAGATTAGTGATGTTAGTAAACTGAATGATTCCGCGAATTGCATTTACAATTATAGTGTTGTTCTAATTGATTACGGAAAGGGTTATTGTTTACTAAAAGGAAAGTGTAAAAAGAAAAAAGTTGCCCGTAATTTAATTAACTCAATTACTGTGATTGTAACTGCGCTTAATATCATAATCAATGTTAACAATACCGGTATGTAACGGGCTGTTACAGTGCTGGTCCGCGCCATGCTTCTGTAATTATGGACTTGCATCAACACTCTTTTATAATTTGTAGTTTTCACTCCTTTTACCAGTATAAATACAACCAATATGTGAGAAATATAATTGAAAATAAAGAATCATTATAATTAGAAATTATAAATATAAGTTGCTTTTTTATGAATAAATTTTTATCAATTTTAATACAGAAAACTACACTTGCTAGAGGCACATCAAACCATTCCCAGATTTAAACATTGTTGTCCCTAGCAATGTAAAAGACTTAATTCAGGAAATATTCGATTAATCCAACATAACAATCCATAGACACTTTCAGACACAATATGCCATGCATGCCTGACTCAACATCATAAACTTTCAATATTGTCATCTGTTTCTTAAAGATGCAAGCCTACATTGATTACCCCTTACACAGATAATAATATTCACTCACACTCATTGTTTAAGGGTATCATGAGTACTCAATTACTCAAAGTTATAATACTACCATAGGATTGATCATATTCTGTAAAATTCTTAAAATTGAAGAATCAAACACATGCATCAATTGATCAAAAGGACTTCACAGGTTGTAACTTGGCCGGGATAACAGGTAGGAAAATATGGATAGTAGTTCAAATAACAATGAGATTGAAACTGATATTATTTCACTTTAACGAATTCAACTCAATTGTTTTGCTCCACTAACATTCCCACAGAATTTTGAGAATTAATTACTTCCAGCCACCTTTTATTTTTTTTCGTTTTTCTTGCTTTTCACTTTACCCTTTTCTTATGAGGGTATATATGAATTTTTTTCATCCCTTAATTCCTTGACCTTTATGGAGCTTACCTCAATTTCTTTATTTTATTTTCAACACATTCATTGATTCAATCTCGACTAAGGTAAGTCCTATGGATATTGGCTAAACCATTAATCAGGCCACAGGTCATTTTACAACAAATCAGTTCAGGCTCAAAAGCTAGCAAGGAAGAATTTCATACAGGTGGGTTATTTTGGCCAATAGCTAATAAGAACAAAATGCATTTATCATATCAATCAATGCATGCATCACAGAGAAACAAATCAAGTTCTAGAGTATTACAACAGTGAGGCCTCTCAACAAAAATTTCATTGTTTAGATTCAAAACCTCACAGCTATGGTATCAATGCAGACTCAAGAAAATTGACTTCAGACATTATCAGAATTCACAATATTAACTCAGACAAACGAGCAATCATGCAATCTAATTATGCTTATGTAATGTTATTCCAGAAAGTCATACAATATATTCCAAGAATTTAATCATGTACATTAACAAGATGAGCACATTTAAACCTGGGATTTGTTCAAAACACACATTTTTTTAGCACACAAAATAACTATAAAAATAACTAAGAAGATTAAAAGAGTTAGAATATCTCCCCTGATAGAAGAATTGTAGTTCTAAGGTGCAAGCCTACCATTCCCAGATTTAGAGCATTGTTGTCCTCAGCAATAATTAAACCCCAAGAAGGAAGAAAATCCTGCACAATAGAACAAATAGTGGCATATAGAAGAAACTATAATGCACACATTAAAACATCAGAGAAAAATATACAACACAAAATAACTTAAAAATACGAAACAGAAAAATAAACTAATATACAAGATCTCCGTCAGCAAGGAGATATGATCAGCCCTCCATGTCATCCCCCTCAGCAGTGTGGGATGACTCAGCAAATAAAGGGTCTGGTGGTACTGGTTGCCTTGGTGTATGGGACCACCTTCCCAGATTTGATCCAAACAATGGATCCATGTTAAGAACTCTTTGAAGCTTTGATTTTTCCGAGAAATAGAGTCTCGGTGTCTCTTGTCAAACTTCAGCTCCCGGTATCTTTTCCAACTTCTATCAAAGAAGTTCACTACTTCCTTTCTTCTTGCCTTCTTCTTGCTTTCTTCTTTGTAGGAGTACGCCTCTCTTGAAGCGTTCTCACATCTTTGACATCCTCAATTAAATTTTTAGGAAGATCTTTCACTTCCACTTTTGGGGTTCCATCTTCTTTGTCCTCATCTTTGAGATTTTGAGGAAGCTCAACTGCTACATCTTTTTCTTCCTTAAACACTTCAAGACTAAAACAATCGTCTTTGTGAGAAGACTGTTTTAAAGAATCAAAGACATGAATAGTGACAGTCTTATCATTCATTCTTAGCTCTAGCTTCCCGCTTTCTACATCAATTAGTGCACGAGATGTAGCTAAGAAAGGTCTACCCAGCAAAATTGGCATTTCAGCTCCTCCTTCCATGTCCAACACCACAAAATCAGCAGGGAAGATTAACTTGTCTACCTTCACAAGAACATCTTCTATTATTCCACTAGGCTTTCTCACAGACTTATCAGCAAGTTGAAGAGATGCCAAAGTGGGTTTCAAATCAGTAATCCCCAAAGATTTACAAACAGACAAGGGCATTAGATTTATACTTGCCCCAAGATCACACAAGGCTCTACCAAATTTGGTGTTCCCAAATTTCAATAGGAATATTGAAGCTCCCTGAATCATGACGCTTAGGCGGGAACTTCTTTGTAATTATAGCACTACACTCTTCAGTGAGTGTCACCGTTTGGCATTCCTGCAACTTGTGCTTTCTTGATAAGAGGTCCTTCATAAACTTGGCATAATTGGGCATGCCAGCCAAGGCTTCAGCAAAAGGGATATTTATATGTAATTTCTTGAAGATATCAAGAAATCTGTCATATTGTTGCTTTTGAGCATCCTTCTTAAATCTGTCAGGATAAGGTGCCATGGCTCGCACATATTCAGGATTCAGCTCAAACTTCTTCTTTTCAGCAACAATAAGAGGCTCTTTTTCTTCTTCTTTCTGAAGAGGTGTCTGGACATTAGAAGGAATCTCCTCTTCTTTTTCTGGCTCCTCTACCGCCTTAAGCTTTTCTAGAGCTCCTACCACCTTACCACTTCTAGTTGTGATAAACATACAATCCTCCTTGGAATTTTTAAATGTGTTACTAGAGGAAGTGCCTGGATTTTTATCAGCAACTTGCTTAGCCAACTGGCCAACTTGATTTTCCAAATTCCTGATAGAAGCACTCATGTTCTTAGTAATGGCCCTAGTCTCTTCCATGAAGGCATTGGAGTGTTGGGCCATTTGTCCAACTAACCTCTCCAAATCAGAAGGTTCCTTAGCTTGGACTGGTGGAGGCTGTAAGTAGTTGTTGGAATTGTAATCCAGTCCTGTGCCTTGAGCTCTCTTCTGAAAATTGTTATTCCCAGAAGGGAAATTCTGATTCCTAGGAATGTTTCTTGGTGGAGATCTTTGCTCGCACCATACTCCATTCACTTGCACTTGTTGAGGAGAATCAGAAGATAACAAAGATGAGCATTCATTGGATTCATGCTCACCCTTGCAGTATTCACAAACCACAGATGCAACTTGCATAGTGGAAAGTTGCATCTTGTCCAGCCTTGAGGTCAAATTTGCTAGCTGTTGTGCTAACAATTTATTTTCAGCTAGAACTGCATCATTGTTATCCAGGTGTAGAATCCCTCTCTTAGGCTTGGCTGTCAAACCTTCATTTTCATTGGCAGCCATTCTCTCTATTAACTCAAGAGTCTCATTTGCTCTCAAGGATTTGATGCTACCACCTGCTGCACCATTCAGCACCATCCAAATTTCAGGTTTACACCCATTGAAAAAAATTCGGACTTGATCACCATTGGTCATGGGGTAATGAGGACATCTCCTCATTAGGTCCTTGAAACGGTTCCAGGCTGCACACATAGTCTCACCCTCAGCCTGGGTGAAATTGGTGATATCATTCACCATCTGGTTAAACCTCTCCATGGAAAAGAACTCAGCAAAGAATTTGTTTGAAAGACTCTCCCATGATGGAATACTTCTTGCTGGTTGCCTTTCCAACCAATTCAAGGCTTTCCCTTTAAGAGGAAAGGGAAACAGTGTCAGCCTGACTGCATCATTGGACACCTGGGGGTGTTTAGTGGAGTCACAGATCATCAGAAATCTGTCAATGAACCTATGAGGGTCCTCATCAGCCTCTCCACCAAACTGAGCACGCTCTACCAACTGAATATTGGCAGACTTGAGCTCCCAATGGTTGTTACCCACTTCTGGATGAACAATGCTTGAATTTGGTTTGTTGAATGCTGGTGTAAGAATTGTATCCATGAGCGGATTGTCCACTTCATCATTGTTTCCAGCCATTGTTTGTGCTTCTTCGAATAGAATTCCTAACTCGTTGAAGGCAAGCTTCTTCCGAGCAAGTTTTATGTTCCTCTTTTCCGCTCTAGTGATTTCCAAATTAAGTGGAAATTCTAGGATTGTACCTCGCATACAACTCAGAAAAGAGATCAGTAGCACTGTTCAAATAAAAATAAAAATAACAATAAAATATCAATTAAACTTTTTCTTCAAAAATGGAAGAGTTCAAAGAGGGTTGTGACAAATATTGTCAAATTGAGTGAAATTAAAAATAAAATCTTGTTTTTGAATTTTTATATTGAAGAATAAAAATAAGAACAAAGATTGATTTTTGTAAAATATTAAAGAAACATTGCAGTCAGGGTTCATTCACCAAATGATCCCCACTTTTTACTCTGGATTGATTTACAATAATTATCTATATAATCACTCAGATAAATTATCATCTAAAAAGATTTAATAGTTAACCCTTAATTCCTTGCAGGGTTAACCCTTTAATCCCATGAGGAACCCCAATTCCTTGCAATGTTTCTCATGGGATCAAGCAATGGGCGCGATAATTTAAGCATCTGCAATCATATATACGTCTATTCCTAGCACGCATACAGATTGTTATCTTATCCCCTTTTGAGATCAAAACCCCAATATTCTTATCTAGGGTTTTGATCCTCAGAATATCCCCAACTATCAGATTGATCAACTCTAACAAAGGGAATATCAAATTCGCACAGAGTAAAGATAAAGATAATTATATAATTTAAAAATCACAAATGAATCCTTCGTATCAAGGGTTCACATATGGATCATGACCCTGGCTACAATAAAAACGATCTAGCCGATCAACATCATGATCGCTGATCTAAAATTCAACATAACTAAATAAAAGATAAAGAAAATACTGGAATGAGATGAAGAACGAAGACCGCCACAGAGCCCTTCTCCTCCAGTCTCTCCAGATCCAGATCTGCCCTCACTTGTGTGTCTCACTGTATGTCAGAATGTGTCTGTCTGAGTTCTTCAGAAAATATGGCTGACCTAATCTGCAAAAGGTCTTTTTATAGCCTTTTCTTTTCTTCCCAAAAGTGCCCCTCAGAAACACGGTAAATCTGTCCCGCAAACCGGCGCCAGTTGGTGCCGGGTTGGCGCAAGTTTGCACCGCGCCACTGCCTGATTGCAAAAAGTCGGAACATCTTCTACGTAAAGTGGCGCCACTTGGCGCCACCCTTTTAACAAATTGCTTGAACCTTGGCGCCACTTAGCATGGATTTGGTGCTAAGTGGCACCACTTTTTACTTTTGGAAAAAAAGTGGCGCTGTCTTGCTTCAATGTGGCGCCAGTTGGCGCCACTTGCAGGTCTCCGTGTAGAGTTCGTAAACTGGCGCGGGTTTGCGCCAGTGTGGTGCTGGTCCGTGCCATGCTTCTGTAATTATGGACTTGCATCAACACTCTTTTATAATTTGTAGTTTTCACTCCTTTTTCCTGTATAAATACAACCAATAGGTGAGAAATATAATTGAAAATAAAGAATCATTATAATTAGAAATTATAAATATAAGTTGCTCTTTTATGAATCAATTCTTATCAATTTTAATACAGAAAACCACACTTGCCAGAGGCACATCAAACCATTCCCAGATTTAAACATTGTTGTCCCTAGCAATGTAAAAGACTTAATCTAGGAAATATTCAATTAATCCAACATAACAATCCATAGACACTTTCAGACACAATATGCCATGCGTGCCTGACTCAACATCATAAACTTTCAATATTGTCATCAGCTTCTTAAAGATGCAAGCCTACATTGATTACCCGTTACACAGATAATAATATTCACTCACACTCATTGTTTAAGGGTATCATGAGTACTCAATTACTCAAAGTTATAATACTACCATAGGATTGATCATATTCTGTAAAATTCTTAAAATTGAAGAATCAAACACATGCATCAATTGATCAAAAGGACTTCACAAGTTGTAACTTGGCCGGGATAACAGGTAGGAAAATATGGATAGTAGTTCAAATAACAATGAGATTGAAACTGATATTATTTCACTTTAACGAATTCAACTCAATTGTTTTGCTCCACTAACATTCCCACAGAATTTTGAGAATTAATTCCTTCCAGCCACCTTTTATTTTTTTCCTTTTTCTTGCTTTTCACTTTACCCTTTTTTTTATAAGGGTATATATGAATTTTTTCATCCCTTAATTCCTTGACCTTTATGGAGCCTACCTCAATTTCTTTATTTTATTTTCAACACATTCATTGATTCAATCTCAACTAAGGTAAGTCCTATGGGTTTGCGCCAATATGGTGCTGGTCCGCGCCATGCTTCTGTAATTATGGACTTGCATCAACACTCTTTTATAATTTGTAGTTTTCACTCCTTTTACCTGTATAAATACAACCAATAGGTGAGAAATATAATTGAAAATAAAGAATCATTATAATTAGAAATTATAAATATAAGTTGCTCTTTTATGAATCAATTCTTATCAATTTTAATACAGAAAACTACACTTGCCAGAGGCACATCAAACATCGGAGTGGAATGAAAGTCGAAAATAGTTAGTGGGTGAAAATTTTAAGCATGAATCCTCGATATGGAGGTCATTGATGAGTGTTGTGTTTAGACCGTGAGAGGTATGAGTATAGAATTGAACTGATTGAGTTGAAAAAGTTAAGATGGTTCAGTTAATGAAAAGAGTAACAGTGAGAGTAAATTATGAATATGACTACTAGATGGAAAGATTCAGGAGTGTGTGTTGTTAAAAGACCTTAAAAGGTTAATCAAAGATATAAACTATTGTGAGGATTGTAAATTTCGTATCATGAAGAGAAGGATATGGTTATGAGTACCTAAGAAGAGGTAAAGACACGTGACAAGGAAAAATAAAGTATATGAGTATAGAATGCAATGTGAGTCGAAATCATAAGAAACGACAAAGTGCCCTGGAAACTAGAAAGGATGTGCTTCGGTGAAAGCTAAGAAAACAACTAAATCATAAGAGTAGTAACAGTAATGGAAAGGACTAGTATGTCTGAGTATGGTTGAAACAGTGAGGACAGCGAAAAGAGTTAAGTGCTAAAGAAAGTGTGAAGATACATGAAAACAATTAGAGTCTATTATGGAAACAACTAGAGATGTTTGGGAACGGCATTGGGTTAGAAAGACAGATGAAGATGAAAATGAGATGAAGTGAGACAGAAAAATTGTAATGTGGTCGTCTATTACCGATGAATTGGTGAAAGTGTAACCGTAAACCGTGAAGAGTTTAAAGTATTGCGAATTGAAGGTCGTGGCGCCATAAATGACAAGTGTAAAATGAGTATATGATGAATTACAGTGAGTGAAAAAGCAACAGTGGTTTAAGGAAATAGTGAAAGATATAATGAGTTAAGGGGTCAGATACCCGAAGTTATCAAGTTTGTGAAGGACTCAGTAATCATGGATACCACAGAAATGAGATTTTCGATTACACCCCGTGTTACGGGACCGTTAAGATGTAATTTTGCGGACAAAATTCTAAAGGGTGGGGTGATTATAACACCTCACAATTCTAAATTAAGTAATTAAAGTGTTAATTGAGTAATTAAGTGAAAGATTAGTGAAAATCCCAAAGATTAGGCCAAAATACAAAGAAAGGGAAAAACGGTAATTAGCCAACACGCAACCCTAGGAAGATAAAAATTGAGCAGAAGGTCTCAGATGATAAAAATAAGCCTGGAAATGGATTCAGAACGGAAAATTGAGTGGACAGGAAAGTTTCAGAAAAATTAGTGAATAATGTTTTTCGCGGGTAAAAATACCGCAATCAGATTGCACCGTAAAACGTGCCAGTGGAATTTTGAGCTCTAGGTTCCAAATATGAATTTTAAATGGTCCATAGAAATAAGAAATATGATTTTTGATAATAATTGATGAATTTAAGTCAATTTGTGGAAGCGTGCCAACGGAGCGCGCTGTAGCTTAAAGCAGTGTTTTTCTGAACAACCGGAAAGTTCCGGATTTATCTGAGTGAGTATAATTAAAGGAGTTTAGTTAATATTAAAAATTAGAATTTCTAAATAGGTTTTGAATTTACGGACGTTTAGTGAAATCGGAGAGAAATTCGGATGAGTTTTAAATCGCGTGTGACCCGTTCCCACTTAAAATCACTTAAAGTACCAAGATTACACTATTCATCACCCTCCTCCCTTTCTCTCTCTTCATGCAGCGCACAACAGCCCCTCCCCACCATTTTGGATGCAAAATTTCCTTTGGCCATAACTTGGCCATTTCTCCACCGAATTCAACGATTCTTGTCTTGAAACTTGATGGAAAACACCTCCTGAATCCATTGGTAGCCTTGTTTAGCTTTGAAAGTGCGTGTGTGAGGAGATCTAGCTCAAATACAGTTGCAGTTTTGGTGAGATTTTTGGTGTTCATGAAGCTTTTTCATGCTCTAATGGTGGAGTATGCTTAGGTGGAGCCATATACCGTACAATTGGGTGAGTTATTTCAACATTTCATTGGTTGAATTTTGAGTTTTGATTATGGACCCTAAAGAGGGATTTTGTGATATGTTGTGTTAGAGAGCTCAAATGGAAAATGTCTATTAGATGATAATGTCTTAGAATGATGTATTAATGCTAGAAATGCAATGAAAATTTTAAGCGAAAAATGGTGAAATTTAACTTAGAAAAATTTGAGTGCATGAAATGGAATTTTGAATTTTGTGTTAATGTGTGGTATGGTGAATTGTAGTGTGATTATATGATAATATGAAGTGATTGTGTGAGGTGTGGACCATGGGAATTGAGTGGAAATCCTTGGTTTGGCTAAACATAGAATTCGGCCATTTATGTATAAGTGAGTAAATGATGCTTTGGAAAATTTTGGTGATGTGTTGTGTGTTGAAAAAGTCATTAGATGGGTTGTGTGGTGATTGGCATGTGGAAGGATCAATGCCAAAATAATAAGTGTTAAAATTGGCCTAATGTGCCTAAAGTGAAATATTTCGCAAAACGTTGCGTAAAAGTCGTAAAATAGAAAAATGGCGAGTGAACTAGCCTTTTCGTAACCTAAGTGAGTGTAATAAAATGAGAAAGAAAATTTAGAAAAATAAATTCTAAAAAGACACTGATATGGCCGAACCCTAAATAGTGGTGAGGTGAGGATTTGACGTTTTCGCGTTTTGTCGTGTTTTGACTGAAACTGACGGCTATACATGGTTGTATAGGTTGTCGTACGTGGATTTAAAACCGGAATAGTGAAACAATGGATTGCCCTTGGTCCTGGACCAAGCGGATTGAGGTAAGTGATGTGATTTACACATGTTATTTTGAAATCATGAGTGGTTTAAAGTTCTAAGTGTGTGGAATTGACCTCTATGTAGACATTCCTGTGTATCAAGCTATAAGTGGAGTTCTGCAGAGCTCAGTGGACGAATAAAAAGAAAGGTAACCTCTTGGTACTGGGGCTTGTTCCTCTTGTGTGTTCCACCATACCCGTTGAGGGTGATGGTAGGAAGTGTGTATGAGTAGGGTAGAATAGCATGAGAATGCATATGCATTATCACAGTGGGTACTTATGTACCGGATCTCTGGCCAGTAGATATTTTTAGCCTTCGGGCAAGTTTTTCGGACTGCCACTGGATAGGTCTCCGAGAGGGAGTTCCAATTGACCCAGGGTCATGGTGTGTTATCCAGATAGGAGCACACTAGGTAGTCTCGGGTGTATATGGTTGGAAGGGGTACCTTGGTGGGTTGTTCTATGAACACGCCAGGGGTAGTACCCATAGGCGTATAGCCGAGGACATGGCGTGGTATTGGTAGCTACCATCCCGCATGTCGTAGTTGTTTCTGATATTTCCCCCTTTCTCTAAATCCCTTGCTTTATCCCGTTTTATAACAGTGATGGTGTTTTATATTATTGATATACATCGAAGTGAACCATTGGGCGGAGTTTTCTCCAGAACCTCTTGGTTATTGAGATATATCCGTATATCTCACCCCGTCTCGGGACATTTATTTCAGGATGTACCAGTGGATATGGAGCAGCGGGCAAGAAGCCCGCATGATGATGAGTGGAGTAGTGATGCATATTTTGCTTCAGTGTATCATATTTGTCATTTTAGTTATGAATTCATTTGTTAAGTAAAGTTGTAATATGTGGATTATTGTAAATTGAAGTTAAAGTTGTAAGTGTAATTGTAATTCAGTACTGTAAATATACCATGGGTGTATGCTTTTATTGATGGAAGGGCTTTAGGCCTATTTTAGAGTTATGATTATATGTATGATGATTTATGCATGAAATTGAAGGTTGGTGATTGAAACTATAAAAGATTTGAAAGTGAACTGTTTATGTTTTAAGTGTAAATTGGATTGGGTTGTAAGTGCCCCAAGGCGTTGTTGGTCCTTGTGTGTCCCACCCATTGGATTTTACTGGATTTCAGGTATAATTGTAGTGTTAAACAGCTTATGCAAAATTGGGTATTTTAGGAAATACAAAGGAAACTCTGGCGAATTTTCTGTAGAATTGGCAGTTTTTGGGTGAACTTCGGGAAAGCATATCTCTCCCCATAGTGGTCCAATTGGGACGTTCCATACGCCATTTTGAAGCTTAAGATATCCCCTACGTTGTGTCAAAATTCTAGAATCATTGGTGGTGTTCGCAGACCATGGTGGCTGATGGCACAATCTTCCCTGTTTTGGCCATTACCAGTGGGCAGATTCGGGTCTCTGTTGGGAAATTAATTCCTGCTTCGTTACTTGGTCAAATTAAGCATACAATATATCAAATCGAAGTTTTAGGTGTCTAGTTTATGTTGTAAAAGTTTGAGAGACATTGGCCTTGTGGTTAGGTGCAGAATATTCTGTGAAGATTGGAGGTTTTGGGCTGTTTTGGAGTTGGTGGGCAATGTTGTTTGTCCAACTTCAAACGGTGATAACCGGAGCTCACGAGCTCAGAATCGAGTGTTTGATAGCTTGTTAGAAAGGTAATTGAATAAGGAAAAAAGATAACCTGGAGTCTAGGTTTGGATTTTTGTTTTGTGTTCGCAGAAAAATAAATTATTGAATCTGGTCAAGTTGGTAAAAACGTAAAAGTGAGGAATTGGCTAAGTGGGTTTATGGGAACCCCTTAGTGTCTTATATGTAGTAAAATAAAGTGTATAAATAGTTCAAGAAAGTCTTCCGCTAGTGTTTCAGTTACGATCACAGTTTTTAATCGGAAAAAGTTTATTCGCATTTTTATAAATGAATCGTTGTGATTGTAACTGGCTTAATATCATAATTAATGTTAACAATACCGGTGTACAACGGGCTGTTACAATAGAAAAAACTTTGTGGGCTCCACCATCTGAAAAATAAAAAGAAAAGAAAAGAAAAAGGTGGCACAGTTATTGAAGGGTGTGTAGGAGAGAAAGTTATCACATGTAGCATAAGAGTAGTTTTTAACTTAAAAAAATGGGGGAAGGGAATTGTGGGTTTACGCAAAATCCTCCAAAACCCTTCCCACTTTTAAAATTAAAGTTCCCCTAATTTGGGGGGTTTAAGGGAGAAAATATTAAAAATTAGTTATCTAACCTTAGCATTAAAATGTGAAAACTAAATAAATATGAATCATTTTTAAATGTGGAATTATTAGAAAAGTCTCAAATACCGACAGAATTTATCGACGAAAAATATTTCGTCGAACATAGTGAAGAATTTTTGATGAAAATCACATTACATCGAAAATAGAGACGAAACAAGAATTGGCCAAAATAACTGACATAAATTTTTTTCGGAAATAAATTCAGTCAAAATTCTTGATAGAAACTAAATTCCGTTGAAACTTTCAACGGGAATATTTCCGTCAAACTTTTAAATTACAAATATTTCAATCAAATTTTTTTGACAGAAAACAATTACGTAAAAAATCTGCCAGAAAATATTTCTTTCACATTTTTTTACGGAAAACATTTTCACCAAAATTTTCATCAAGACACATTTCCAGCGAATATTTTCGAAGAAAAATATTTCCCTAAAGATTTGTGATGAAAAATATTTTTGTAAACAATTCTGACAGAAAATTTTATGTCAAAATTCTTTATGGAATCTAAATTTTGTTAAAATATTTCCCTCAAAATATTTGACAAAAAACATATTCGTCGATATTTTCGACAAAAAACATATTGTGTGTTGGAAAAGTTATTAGATGGGTTGTGTGGTGATTGGCATGTGGAAGAATCAATGTAAAAATAATAAGTTTTGAAAGTGGCAAAATGTGCCTAAAGTGTAATATTTCGCAAAATGTTGCGTAAAAGTCGTAAAACCGAAAAACGGCGATTGAACTAGCCTTTGGGTAACCTAAGTAAGTGAAATAAAATGAGAAAGAAAATTTAGAAAAATAAAACCCAAAATAACACTATGTTGGCCGAACCCTTAAGGGAGTGGAGAGAAAATCCGACGTTTTCGCGTTTTGACGTATTTTGACTGGAACTGACGGCTGTGCATGGTTGTACAGGTTGTCGTACGTGGATATAAACTTGGAACAGTGAAATAGTGGATTCCCTTGGTCCGGGATCAAGTGGATTGAGGTAAGTGATGTGGGTTATACATGTTATGTTGAAATTCATGAGTGGATTCAAAGTTCTAAGTTTGTTGAATGGTCCTCTGTGTAGGCGTTCCCTGTGAATCAAGCTATAAGTGGAGTTCTGCGGAGCTCAGTGAAAGGAGAAAGAAAGGTAACCTCTTGGTACTGGGGCTTGTTCCCCTTTTGTGTTCCACCTTGCTAGTTAATGGCAATGGTAGGAAGTGTGTATGAGTAGTGTAGAACAGCATGAGCATGCATGTGCATTATCACAGTGGGTACTTATGTACCAGATCTCTGGCCAGTAGATATTTTTAGCCTTCGGGCAAGTGTTTCCGAACTGCCACTGGATAGGTCTCCGAGAGGGAGTTCCAGTTGACCCAGGGTCGTGGTGTGTTATTCGGATAGGAGCACACTAGGTTGTCTCGGGTGTATATGGTTGGAAGGGGTACCTTGGTGGGTTGTTCTATGAACACGCCAGGGGTAGTACCCATAGGTGTATAGCCGAGGACATGGCGTGGTATTGGTAGCTACCATCCCGCGTGTCGTAGTTGTTCTGATATATTCCCCCTTTCTCTAAATCCCTTGCTTTATCCTTTTTTATAACAGTGGTGTTGTTTTTATTCTATTGATATACATCGAAGTGAACCATTGGGCGGAGTTTTCTCCAGAACCTCTTGGTTACTGAGATATATCCGTATATCTCACCCTGTCTCGGGCCATTATTCCAGGATGTACCAGTGGATATGATGACGAGTGGAGCAGGGGTGAATAGTTTAGCTATCATGTCATTTTAGTTTATGGATTTATTTGGCAAGTAAAGTGTAATATGTAAATATTTGTAGTTTAAAGTGAAAGTTGTAAATGTAAATGTAATCCAGTGTTGTAAATGTACCATGGATGTATGTAATATGATGGAAGGGCTTTAGGCCTATTATAGGTTTATGATTATCTGCATTATGGTTTATGCATGAAATTGAAAGTTAGTGTTTGAAACTATAAAGGATTTGAAAGTAAACTGTTTATGTTTTAAGTGTATAATGGATTGGGTTGTAAGTGCCTCAAGGCGTTGTTGGTCCTTGTGTGTGCCACCCATTGGATTTTGGTGGATTTTAGGTGTATTAGTGGTGTTAAACAGCTTATACAAATTTGGGGATTTTAGGAAATACAAAGGAAACTCTGGCGAATTTTCTGTAGAATTGGCAGTTTTTGGGTGAACTTTGGGAGAGCGTATCTCTCTGCGTAGTGGTCCGATTGGGACGTGCCATACGCCATTTTGAAGCTTAAGATGTCCCATATGTTGTGTCAAAAGCCTAGGATCATTGGTGGTATGCGCAGCCCATGGGGGCTGTTGTCATATTCTGCCCTGTTCTGTCCTGTTTAGTGGGCAGATTTGAAGCAGCTTTGGGAAATTAATTCCCTCTTCGTTACTTGGTCAAATTAAGCGTACGATATATCAAATCGAAGTTTGAGGTGTCTAGTTTATGGTGTAAAAGTTTGAGAGTCATTGGTTGGGCGGTTAGGTGCAGTTTATTCCGTGAAGATTGGAGGTTTTCGGCTGTTTTGGAGTTGGTAGGCAATGTTGTTTGTCCAACTTCAAGCGGCGATAACCGGAGCTCACGAGCTCGGAATCGAGTGTGTGATAGCTGTTAGAAACGTAAGTGAATAAGGAAAAAAGATAACCTGGAGCTGAAGTTTGGATTTTTATTTTGTGTTCGTAGAAAAACAAATTAGCCAGTCCGGTTAAGTGGTAAAAACGTAAAAAGTGAGGAATTGGCTAAGTGGGTTTATGAGAACCCCTTAGTATCTTGTATAAAATAAAGTGTATAAATAATTAAGAAAGTCTTCCGCTAGTGTTTCAGTTACGATCACAGCTTTTATTATTACGCTTTTTATAATTTTACTATTCGCGTAATAATCGGAAAAAGCTTATCCTCATTTTTATGAATGAATTGTTGTGATTGTAACTGCGCTTAATATCATAATTAATGTTAACAATACCGGTGTACAACGGGTTGTTTCATTTTATGGTATTAGAGCAGTTTTGTTAGGGAACTCTGATAATATATATAGATGTGTTATGTGCTGCATAGTTGTATGTAGATACTTATCAATTACTGTATATGTAATTCCTTAGTGTGAGTCTGATCAACCCATTCCTTTGTGTTACATGTCTGGTCATCGTAAGAAGCCTGCGTAGTAACCTTGAAGCACCGAATGTGAGTTTTTATCCTGATGTTGTGGCTGTAGTGTTAACTGCTCCATGGACAAAGGACGGCAGTAAGTCAAGTATGAATATTAGAAGGCATAAGGAAAACAGATTTAAATATTATATCTGACTTCGATGAAAGTCAAGAGAAAAGTGTATTATAAGCAACAGTGGTGTACAATTTATGATATGTACAATATGAGCATAGATGAACTTTGCAGTACTATGAAAAATGAACATATAACAGAGATGAACTTATGAGATTGGGAAATTCCAAGTATATGTGTAGTATAGTAAGACAATTATGTACAAGTGGTCTTGGTGAATAGACTTCATCAAGGCGAGAGGTTTTGAACTTGAAGAATTATTGAGAAATGAAATCAAGTGATTAGTATACAAACCAAGTGACAATAAAGTGAGAAAGTCAGAGGTTAATGAAAGAACTGATGTGTAAAGTGTGCAGAGAGTGTGGAATTAGGTGGTCAGCAAAGGAGTTAATGTGTAATGACAAGATGAAAATGATAAGATTTGTTAGTGAGCTGAGGTATAATTGTCAGTGCAAGAACGAATGAGTAGTTTTGAGTGCAAAGGGTTAATGTAAATTTCAGTGCAAGGATTGAGGTGAAGTAGTCCTCTGTGATTCGACGGAAATGATTAGAAGATCCCTGTGTAATGGGAAATATGAAACTTATACTAAGAGATGTGAGATGTGTTCAGAACTTTGAGAAAATTTAGGAATTATGGAATAGAAATTATGTTATGAACCATGGCAAGTGAACAGTCAAAGTGAAAGAGTAAATAATCTGTGAGAAGAATAAGCAAGGAAGAGATAATGGACTACAGACTGAACGGTAACAAGACAGAAGGAACTATTACGAGTTAGAAAACGTGTACGAAATTACGAAGAGAATGTGGATTATTATAACCGTGACTATGTTATAAACCAGGTCCGACGGGTAACCAAAATGAAAGTAAACTACCAGTGAGAAGAATGACACGAGAGAGTAAGAAGAATTAACTTATATGTAACAGGTGTATATTATACCACTACTACTAAGGTTATGGGGGCAGCCCATGTGATAATACATACAGTTTTGATGTTATATACAGAGGTGATACAGACACCAAATGGACTGGGTCCATGTGTGATCTGGAGTGCACGGTGTACCAGTTTGTTGTTATATACAGATGTATTATGAGTATAAATTTCTCTGTGCACTGGGTGCATGTAATATGATTTGATAGTAAGAAGATCTCAGCAGGGCCTATGTGTCAGGAGTGTATAGCTACCTCGGTGCGGGTTAAGTTCCAGGAGACTAGTAGTATTTGATATGAGTAATGAGAAACGAGGAAGTGTTCCACATTGGTGTAACGGTCAGTATGGTAGAGATAATTTATGTAAATGCACAAAGAAGAAACATTTGGGGGATGCCTTAGAATAGGGACAGCTAGTAGTAAGTCATTTTTACGGCATGGATCATATGGGTGGTTTCTCTGATCGGTGGGTCATGGCATCTGGGGCCCTTAGGACAGCAAGAGCTCGAGGGGTTAAACCTGTGAATGTTGTTACCCACTGTATTGGGAGAGTTTCTCCATATGGTTAATGCAAGATGCGAGGTCATATATTTGTAAATGGACAATAGTATGTCAGGTTTGGATATAAGAGTTGTGACTTAGTGTGCAAGAACTTCGAAGTGTAATAGTGAAGCACTATTGTGGGTGTAAAGTAAGCCTGAGGAAATAAATTTTGTCTCTAAGTGAGGTAGCAAGTTAGTTGGAATCCTCGTCTTATGACCAAAAAGGGATAATAACGTGAGTTAAAGTTGACAGAATGAGTAAGTGTCCTTCTAGGAAGGCTAGTGATGATCAAGATTTCAGGTTAAAACAATGAATTGTTAGCCCTAAGGAAAAGATAAATTGAAATAGAGTCAAGTGCGAACGTGTATTAATAGATGGGAACTATAGTTATAATTGATTACCAAAAAGTGAATAGCTTGGTTTTGCTGGTAAAGTAGATTGAGAAATGTTGTATGTAATCGCATATGCCACTTATGGTGGAAAGTGTGTGGAAAATGCACAATGTTGATGGTGTTTTGATTAAGTACTAATGAGGTATGGACGAGTGTTTGTGGTAACTTTAAATATTCCGAGAGACTGATGTACCAACTGGTGGTGAATTGTAGAAATAATGGCAATGATGGAATTAATTTTAAGTGACTTGATAATTAAGTGTCAAGGATTCCTAGAGAATAGGACTTGTATATGAGAGATATGGTATTTTGAATAGTCCATCAGTTAATAGTGAAGTGGGTCGGAAATTGATTCGTTCCAAAGGGTTTAGTGGAAGTGAGTAAAGCTGTAAAGTAATAGTGTTTTGAGTTTGACATCCAGATTACATGATGATGATTACGAGAAAGAGGTATAAATGAGTGGAACATAAGGATAAGTTATAACATCGGAGTAGAATGAAAGTTGAAAATAGTTAGTGGGTGAAAATATTAAGCATGAGTCCTCGATATGGAGGTCATTGATGAGTGTGGTGTTTAGACCGTGAGTGGTCTAGTAGAGAATTGAGCTGACTGAGTTGATAAAGTTGAGATGGTTCAGTTAATGAAAAGAGTAACAGTGAAGGCAAATTATGAATATGATTACTAGATGGAAAGATTCAGGAGTGTGTGTGAAGAGATAAACTATTGTGAGGATTGTTAGTTTCGTATCACAAGGAGAAAGATATAGTGGTGAGTACCTAAGAAGAGGTGAAGACACGTGACAAGGAAAAATAAAGTATATAAGTATAGAATTTAATGTGAGTCGGAATCATAAGATACGACAAAGTGTCCTTGAAACTAGAAAGGATGTGTTTCGGTGAAAGCTAAGAAAAATAACTAAATCGTAAGAGCAATAACAGTAATGGAAAGGACTAGTATGTCTGAGTATGGTTGAAACAGTGAGGATAGCGAAAAGAGCTAAATATTAAAGAAAGTGTGAAAATACATGAAAACAGTTAGAGTCTATTATGGAAACAATTAGAGATTTTTGGAAACGGCTTTGGGTCCGAAAGACAGATGAAGATGAGAATGAGATGAAGTGAGACAGAAAAATTGTAATATGGTCGTCTATTACCGATGAATTGGTGAAAGTGTAACCGTAAGTCGTGAAAAGCTTAAAGTATTGCGAATTGAAGGTCGTGGCACCATAAATGACAAGTGTAAAATGAGTATATGATGAACTACAGTGAGTGAAAAAGCAACAGTGGTTTAAGGAAACAGTGAAAGATATAATGAGTTAAGGGGTCAGATACCCGAAGTTATCAAGTTTGTGAAGGACTAAGTAATCATGGATACCACATAAATGAGATTTTCGATTACACCCTGTGTTACGGGACCGTTAAGATGTAATTTTGCGGACAAAATTCTAAAAGGTATGGTGATTATAACACCTCGCAATTCTAAATTAAGTAATTAAAGTATTAAGTGAGTAATTAAGGGAAGGATTAGTGAAAATCCCAAAGATTAGGCCAAAATACAAAGAAAGGGCAAAACGGTAATTTGCCAACACGCAACCCTAGGAAGGTAAAAATTGAGCAGGAGGTCTCAGATGATAAAAATAAGCCTGGAAATGGATTCAGAACGAAAAATTGAGTGGATAGGCAAGTTTCAGAAAAATCAGTGAATAGTGTTTTTCGCGGGTAAAAATACGCAGTGAGATTGCACCGTAAAACGTGCCAGTGGAATTTTGAGCTATAGGTTTCAAATATTGATTTTAAATGGTCCATAGAAATAGGAAATATGATTTCTGATAATATTTGAGGAATTTAAGTCAATTTGTGGAAGTCTGTCAACGGAGCGCGCTGTAGCTTAAACCAGTGTTTTTCTGAACAACCGGAAAGCTCCAAATTTATCTGAGGGAGTAAAATTAAAGGATTTTGTTAAGATGAAAAATTATTATTTCTCATTAGGTTTTTAAATTGTGAATTTTAGTGATGATCGGAGGGAAATTCGGGTGAGTTTTAAATCACGTGGGATCCGGTACCACTTAAAGTCAAATAAACACTTGAGAATCACTATTCATTCTCTTCCAATTCCGTTTCTTTCTTCTTCTCAGCCGCACAGCCCCATTTCCATTATTTTTGTGCAAGTTTTCTTCTTCTCCATAAACCAAGCTATACTCAACCAAATTCAACAAAGTTTGTGTTGAATCTTGATGGAAAACACCTTCTGAACCCATTGGTACCACTATTGAGTCTTGAAATTGAGTGTGGGAGGAGATCCACCACTGTTTATGTTTCAGTTTTCATGCAAAAAAGGGTGATTATGTTGATTTCAAATGCTCCAATGGTGGAGTATACTTAGGTGGAGCCTTATACCGTTCAATTGGGTGAGTTATTTCAACATTTCATTGGTTAAATTTTGAGTTGTGATAATTGCCCCTAAAGAGGGATTTTGTGATATGTGGTGTTAGAGAGCTCAAATGGAAAATGTCTATTAGATGATAATGTCTTAGAATGATGTATTAATGCTAGAAATGCAATGAAAATTTTAAGCGAAAAAAAATGAATTTTAACTTAGAAAAAAAATTGGTGCATGAAGTGGATTTTTGAGTTTTGGTGTTAATGTGTGGTATAGTGAATTGTAGTGTGATTATATGATGATATGAAGTGATTATGTGAGTTGTGGACCATAGGAATTGAGTGGAAATCCTTGGTTTGGCTAACCAAGATTCGGCCATTGATGTATAATTGAGAAAATTGATGTTTTAGAACACTTTGGTGTTGTGTTGTGTGATGGAAAAGTTATTAGATGGGTTGTGTGGTGATTGGCATGTGGAAGAATCAATGTAAAAATAATAAGTGTTGAAAGTGGCAAAATGTGCCTAAAGTGTAATATTTCGCAAAATGTTGCGTAAAAGTCGTAAAACCGAAAAACGGCGATTGAACTAGCCTTTGGGTAACCTAAGTAAGTGAAATAAAATGAGAAAGAAGATTTAGAAAAATAAAACCCAAAATAACACTATGTTGGCCGAACCCTTAAGGGAGTGGAGAGAAAATCCAACGTTTTCGCGTTTTGACGTATTTTGACTGGAACTGACGGGTGTGCATGGTTGTACAGGTTGCCGTATGTGGATATAAACTTGGAACAGTGAAACAGTGGATTGCCCTTGGTCCTGGATCAAGTGGATTGAGGTAAGTGATGTGGTTTACACATGATATGTTGAAATTCATGAGTGGATTCAAAGTTCTAAGTGTGTGGAATGGTCCTCTGTGTAGGCGTTCCCTGTGAATCAAGCTGTAAGTGGAGTTCTGCGGAGATCAATGAAAGGAAAAAGAAAGGTAACCTCTTGGTACTGGGGCTTGTTCCCCTTTTGTGTTCCACCTTGCTAGTTGATGGCAATGGTAGGAAGTGTGTATGAGTAGTGTAGAACAGCATGAGCATGCATGTGCATTATCACAGTGGGTACTTATGTACCAGATCTTTGGCCAGTAGATATTTTTAGCCTTCGGGCAAGTGTTTCCGGACTGCCACTGGATAGGTCACCGAGAGGGAGTTTCAGTTGACCCAGGGTCGTGGTGTGTTATCCGGACAGGAGCACACTAGGTTGTCTCAAGTGTATATGGTTGGAAGGAGTACCTTGGTGGGTTGTTCTATGAACACGCCATGGGTAGTACCCATAGGCGTATAGCCGAGGACATGGCGTGGTATTGGTAGCTACCATCCCGCATGTCGTAGTTGTTCTGATATATTCCCCCTTTCTCTAAATCCCTTGCTTTATCCCGTTTTATAACAGTGATGTTGGTTTTACATTATTGATATACATCGAAGTGAACCATTGGGCGGAGTTTTCTCCAGAACCTCTTGGTTACTGAGATATATCCGTATATCTCACCCCGTCCCGGGGCATTTATTTCAGGATGTACCAGTGGATATGGAGCAGCGGGCAAGAAGCCCGCATGATGATGAGTGGAGTAGTGATGCATGTTTTGTTCCAGTGTATCATACATGTCATTTTAGTTTATGGATTTATTTGGCAAGTGAAGTTGTAATATGTAAACATTTGTAGTTTAAAGTTAAAGTTGTAAATGTAAATGTAATCCAGTATTGTAAATGTACCATGGATGTATGTAATATGATGGAAGGGCTTTAGGCCTATTATAGGTTTATGATTATCTGCATTATGGTTTATGCATGAAACTGAAAGTTAGTGATTGAAACTATAAAGGATATGAAAGTAAATTGTTTATGTTTTAAGTGTATATTGGATTGGGTTGTAAGTGCCCCAAGGCGTTGTTAGTCCTTGTGTGTGCCACCCATTGGATTTTGCTGGATTTCAGGTGTATTAGTGATGTTAAACAGCTTATGCAAATTTGGGGATTTTAGGAAATACAAAGGAAACTCTGGCGAATTCTCTGTAGAATTGGCAGTTTTTGGGTGAACTTTGGAAGAGCGTATCTCTCTCCATAGTGGTCCGATTGGGACGTGCCATACGCCATTTTGAAGCTTAAGATGTCCCCTACGTTGTGTCAAAATCCTAGGATCATTGGTGGTGTGCACAGCCCATGTGGACTGTTGTCACGTACTGCCCTGTTCTATCCTGTTCAGTGGGCAGATTTGGGGTAGTTTTGAGAAATTGATTCCCGCTTCGTTACTTGGTCAAATTAAGCATACGATATATCAAATTGAAGTTTGAGGTGTCTAGTTTATGTTGTAAGAGTTTGAGAGTCATTGGATGGGCGGTTAGGTGCAGTTTATTTCGTGAAGATTGGAGGTTTCAGGCTGCTTTGGAGTTGGTAGGCAATGTTGTTTGTCCAACTTCAAACGGCGATAATCGGAGCTCACGAGCTCGGAATCTAGTGTGTGATAGCTTGTTAGAAAGGTAATTGAATAAGGAAAAAAGATAACCTGGAGTTTAAGTTTGTATTTTTATTTTGTCTTCGTAGAAAAACAAATTGGCAAATCCTGTTAAGTGGTAAAAAAGTAAAAAGTGAGAAATTGGCTAAGTGGGTTTATGGGAACCCCTTAGTATCTTGTATGTGATAAAATAAAGTGTATAAATAGTTAAGAAAGTCTTCCGCTAGTGTTTCAGTTACGATCATGAATTTTTATTATTACGCTTTTTATACTTTTACTTTTCGCGTAATAATCGGAAAAAGTTTATTCTCATTTTTATAAATGAATTGTTGTGATTGTAACTGCGCTTAATATCATAATTAATGTTAACAATACCGGTTTACAACGGGATGTTACATTTTATGGTATCAGAGCAGTTTTGTCAGGGAACTCTGATAATATATATATAGATGTGTTATGTGCTACATAGTTGTATGTAGATTCTTATCGATCACTGTATATGTAATTCCTTAGTGTGGGTCTGATCAACCCATTCCTTTGTGTTACATGTGTGGTCATCGTAAGAAGCCTGCGTAGTAACCTTGAAGCACGGAGTGTGAGTCTTTAGCCTGATGTTGTGGCTGCAGTGTTAACTGCTTCATGGACAAAGGATGGCAGTAAGTCAAGTATGAATATTAGAAGGCATAAAAGAACAGACATAAATAGTGACTTCGATGAAAGTCAGGAGAAAAGTGTATTATAAGCAAGAGTGGTGTACAATTTATGATATGTACAATATGAGCATAGACGAACTTTGCAGTACTATGAAAGATAAACATATAACAGAGATGAACTTATGAGATTGGGAAATTCCAAGTATATGTGTGGAATAGTAAGACAATTATGTACAAGTGGTCTTGGTGAATAGACTTCATCAAGGCGAGAGGTTTTGAACCTGAAGAATTATTGAGAAAATGGAACATATATTCGTATGCGTGAGTTAAACACGTCATGTTTGATTAGCAGTTATGAGACCAGGACAAGTGCGGTGCACTTGAATGAATTGGGATGGTTCAAGCAGAGAAGCAAATAGAATTTTCGATGAGTAATCCTACGAGATTTGACCACTTGAAAGTATGATGCTGGTAGATTGGTAATATGAGAGGTATTGAAATATGGGAGTGAATTCCATAAAGAGGCAGTGTTGACTAAACACAAGTGTGGTGAACTAATGATGAGTATATTATTATGTGTAATATGTATGAGGAAAAGTGAAGGAATCGCTATGGATGGCACAAAATAAATGTACAATGAAGATGCTATTGTAGTTAATGAATGTCGACTCAAATTGGCAGACGTATCAGTGATAAAGTAACAGGATGGTTGAGATGTACAGTCATTTATACGAAAGTAATGAGAATTGTAAAGAAATTACGATTTTGTGGTATATGTATATGTACTACTCATAGTAGTGCGCTTATGAAAATATTGGTATTTGATACGGAGTGATAGACTGAGTAAAGGTATTTACAAGGTAAAGAGATATTCTACCACCACCAAGGGTGGAAGCGATCAGGAGAATTGATGAGTTACTCTACAGTATAGAGCGTATGTTATGTGAGCCGTAGCAGGAAGTAGATTAGAACGATGGCATAATTTTGTGGGTTATTGTTGTATAACAATAAGATGAGATGGTATGATTAGTGAATGAATGAGTGTAAAACTTAATGTGAAATCAAGTGATTAGTATACGAACCAAGTGACAATAAAGTGCAAAAGTAAGAGGTTAATGAAAGAACTGATGTGTAAAGTGTACAAGAGAGTGTGGAATTATGTGGTCAGCAAAGGAATTAATGTGTAATGACAAGATGAAAATGATAAGATTTGTTAGTGAGCTGAGGTATAATTGTCAGTGCAAGAACGGACGAGTAGCTTTGAGTGCAGAGGGTTAATGTAAATTTCAGTGCAAGGATTGAGGTGAAGTAGTCCTCTGTGATTCGACGGAAATGATTAGAAGATCCCTGTGTGATAGGAAATATGAAACTTATACTAAGAGATGTGAGATGTGTTCAGAACTTTGAGAAAATTTAGGAATTTTGGAATAGAAATTGTTATGAACCATGGCAAGTGAACAGTCAAAGTGAAAAGAGTAAACAATCTGTGAGAAGAATAAGCAAGGAAGATATAATGGACTATGGATGGAACGGTAACAAGATAGAAGGAACTGTTAAGAGTTAGAAAACGTGTACGAAATTACAAAGAGATTATGAATGGTTATAATGGTGACTATGTTATAAACCAGGTCCGACGGGTAACCGAAATGAAAGTGAACTACCAGTGAGAAGAATGACACGAGAGAGTGAGAAGAATTAACTTATATGTAACAGGTGTATATTAACCACTACTACTAAGGTTATGGGGGCAGCCTATGTGATAATACATATCAGTTTTGATGTTATATACAGAGGTGATACAGACACCAAATGGACTGGGTCCATGCGTGATCTGGAGTGCACGGTGTACCAGTTTGTTGTTATATACAGATGTATTATGAGTATAAATTTCTCTGTGCACTGGGTGAATGTAATATGATTTGATAGTAGGAAGATCTCAGCGGGGCCTATGTGTCAGCAGTGTATAGCTACCTCGGTACGGGTTAAGTTCCCGGAGACTAGTAGTATTTGATATGAGTAAAGATAAACGAGGAAGTGTTCCATATTGGTGTAACGGTCAGTATGGTAGAGATAATTTATGTAAATGCACAAAGAAGAAACATTTGGGGGATGCCTTAGAATAGGGACAGCTAGTAGTAAGTCATTTTTACGGCATGGATCATATGGGTGGATTCTTTGATCGGTGAGTCATGGCATCTGGGCCCCTTAGGACAGCAAGAGCTCGAGGGGTTAAACCTGTGAATGTTGTTACCCACTGTATTGGGAGAGTTTTTCCATATGGTTAACGCAAGATGCGAGGTCATATATTTGTAAATGGACAATAGTACGTCAGGTTTGGATATAAGAGTTGTGGCTTAGTGTGCAAGAACTTCGAAGTGTGATAGTGAAGCACTATTGTGGGTGTAAAGTAAGTTTGATGAAATAAATTTTGTCTCTAAGTGAAGTAGTAAGTTAGTTGGAACCCTCGTCTTATGACCAAAAAGGGATAATAACGTGAGTTAAAGTTGACAGATTGAGTAAGTGTCTTTCTGGGAAGACTAGTGATGATCAAGATTTCAGGTTAAAACAGTGAATTGTTAGCCCTAAGGAAAAAATAAATTGAAATAGAGTCAAGTGCGAACGTGTATTAATAGATGGGAACTATAGTTGTAATTGATTACCAAAAAGTGAATAGCTTGGTTTTGGCTGGTAAAGTAGATTGAGAAATGTTGTATGTGATCGCATATGCCACTTATGGTGGAAAGTGTGTGGAAAATGCACAATGTGGATGGTGTTTTGATTAAGTACTAATGAGGTATAGACGAGTGTTTGTGGTAACTTTAAATATTCCGAGAGACTGGTGTACCAACTGGTGGTGAATTGTAGAACTAGTGGCAATGATAGAGTTAATTTTAAGTGGCTTGATAATTAAGTGTCAAGGATTCCTAGTGAATACGACTTGTATATGAGAGATATGGCATTTTGAATAGTCCATCAGTTAATAGTGAAGTGGGTCGGAAATTGATTTGTTCCAAGTGTTAAGTGGAAGTGAGTAAAGCTGTAAAGTAATAGTATTTTGAGTTTGACATCTAGGATTAAATGATTATGATTACGAGAAAGTGGTATAAATGAGTGGAACATAAGGTTAAGTGGTAATATCGAAGTGGAATGAAAGTTGAAAATAGTTAGTGGGTGAAAATATTAAGCATGAGTCCTCGATATGGAGTTCATTGATTAGTGTTGTGTTTAGACCGTGAGTGGTCTGAGTAGAGAATTGAGCTGACTGAGTTGATAAAGTTGAGATGGTTCAGTTAATGAAAAGAGTAAAAGTGAAAGCAAATTATGAATATGATTAGTAGATGGAAAGACTCAGGAGTGTGTGTGGTTAAAAGATCTTAAAGGATTAATTGAAGAGATAAACTATTGTGAGAATTGTGAATTTCGTATAATGAAGAGAAAGATATGGTTATAAGTACCTAAGAAGAGGTAAAGACACGTGACAAGGAAAAAATAAAGTATATAAGTATAGAATTTAACGTGAGTCGGAACTGTAGGAAACGACAAAGTGCCCTTGAAACTAGAAAGGATGTGCTTCGGTGAAAGCTAAGAAAACAACTAAATCATAAGAGTAGTAACAGTAATGGAAAGGACTAGTATGTCTGAGTACGGTTGAAACAGTGAGGACAGCGAAAAGAGTTAAGTGCTAAAGAAAGTGTGAAGATACATGAAAACAATTAGAGTCTATTATGGAAACAACTAGATATGTTTGGGAACGACATTGGGTCAGAAAGACAGATGAAGATGAAAATGAGATGAAGTGAGACAGACAAATTGTAATGTGGTCGTCTATTACCGATGAATTGGTGAAAGTGTAACCGTAAGCCGTGAAGAGCTTAAAGTATTGCGAATTGAAGGTCGTAGCACGATAAATGACAAGTGTAAAATGAGTATATGATGAACTACAGTGAGTGAAAAAGCAACAGTGGTTTAAGGAAACAATGAAAGATATAATGAGTTAAGGGGTCAGATACCCGAAGTTATCAAGTTTGTAAAGGACGAAGTAATCATGGATACTGCAGAAATGAGATTTTCGATTACACACCGTGTTATGGGACCGTTAAGATGTAATTTTGCGGACAAAATTCTAAAAGGTGGGGTGATTATAACACCTCACAATTCTAAATTAAATAATTAAAGTGTTAAGTGAGAAATTAAGTGAAGGATTAGTGAAAATCCCAAAGATTAGGCCAAAATACAAAGAAAGGGCAAAACGGTAATTAGCCAACACGCAACCCTAGGAAGATAAAAATTGAGCAGAAGGTCTCAGATGATAAAAATAAGCATGGAAATGGATTCAGAACGAAAAATTGAGTGGATAGGCAAGTTTCAGAAAAATCAGTGAATAGTGTTTTTCGCGGGTAAAAATACCGCAGTCAGGTTGCACCGTAAAATGTGCCAGTGGAATTTTGAGCTCTAGGTTTCAAATATTGATTTTAAATGGTCCATATAAATAGGAAATATGATTTCTGATAAAATTTGAGGGATTTAAGTCAATTTGTGAAAGTTTGTCAACGGAGCGCGCTGTAGCTTAAAGCAGTGTTTTTCCGAACAACCAGAAAGCTCCAAATTTATCTGAGGGAGTAGAATTAAAGTATTTTATTAAGATGAAAAATTGTAATTTCTCAATAAGTTTTTAAATTGTGGATTTTAGTGATGATCGGAGGGAAATTCGGGTGAATTTTAAATCACGTGGGATCCGGTACCCACTTAAAGTCAAATAAACTCTTGAGAATCACTATTCATTCTCTTCCAATTCCATTTCTTTCTTCTTCTCCAGTCGTGACAGCCCTTCCCCATTCCTCTTTGTGCAAGTTTTCTTCTTCTCCATAAACCAAGCTATACTCAACCAAATTCAACAAAGTTTGTGTTGAATCTTGATGGAAAACACCTTCTGAACCCATTGGTACCACTATTGAGTCTTGAAATTGAGTGTGGGAGGAGATCCACCACTGTTTATGTTTCGGTTTTCATGCAAAAAAGGGTGATTATGTTGATTTCATATGCTCCAATGGTGGAGTATCCTTAGGTGGAGCCTTATACCGTTCAATTGGGTGAGTTATTTCAACATTTCATTGGTTAAATTTTGAGTTGTGATAATTGACCCTAAAGAGGGATTTTGTGATATGTGGTGTTAGAGAGCTCAAATGGAAAATGTCTATTAGATGATAATGTCTTAGAATGATGTATTAATGCTAGAAATGCAATGAAATTTTTAAGCGAAAAAAAATGAATTTTAACTTAGAAAAAAAATTGGTGCATGAAGTGGATTTTTGAGTTTTGGTGTTAATGTGTGGTATAGTGAATTGTAGTGTGATTATATGATGATATGAAGTGATTATGTGAGTTGTGGACCATAGGAATTGAGTGGAAATCCTTGGTTTGGCTAACCAAGATTCGGCCATTGATGTATAATTGAGCAAATTGATGTTTTAGAACACTTTGGTGTTGTGTTCTGTGATGGAAAAGTTATTAGATGGGTTGTGTGGTGATTGGCATGTGGAAGAATCAATGTAAAAATAATGAGTGTTGAAAGTGGCAAAATGTGCCTAAAGTGTAATATTTCGCAAAATGTTGCGTAAAAGTCGTAAAACCGAAAAACGGCGATTGAACTAGCCTTTGGGTAACCTAAGTAAGTGAAATAAAATGAGAAAGAAGATTTAGAAAAATAAAACCCAAAATAACACTATGTTGGCCGAACCCTTAAGGGAGTGGAGAGAAAATCCGACGTTTTCGCGTTTTGACGTATTTTGACTGGAACTGGCGGCTGTGCATGGTTGTACAGGTTGCCGTATGTGGATTTAAACTTGGAACAGTGAAACAGTGGATTGCCCTTGGTCCTGGATCAAGTGGATTGAGGTAAGTGATGTGGTTTACACATGATATGTTGAGATTCATGAGTGGATTCAAAGTTCTAAGTGTGTGGAATGGTCCTCTGTGTAGGCGTTCCATGTGAATCAAGCTGCAAGTGGAGTTCTGCGGAGCTCAGTGAAAGGAAAAAGAAAGGTAACCTCTTGGTACTGGGGCTTGTTCCCCTTTTGTGTTCCACCTTGCTAGTTGATGGCAATGGTAGGAAGTGTGTATGAGTAGTGTAGAACAGCATGAGCATGCATGTGCATTATCACAGTGGGTACTTATGTACCAGATCTCTGGCCAGTAGATATTTTTAGCCTTCGGGCAAGTGTTTCCGGACTGCCACTGGATAGGTCTCCGAGAGGGAGTTCCAGTTGACCCAGGGTCGTGGTGTGTTATCCGGATAGGAGCACACTAGGTTGTCTCAGGTGTATATGGTTGGAAGGGGTACCTTGGTGGGTTGTTCTATGAACACGCCATGGGTAGTACCCATAGGCGTATAGCTGAGTACATGGCGTGGTATTGGTAGCTACCATCCCGCATGTCGTAGTTGTTCTGATATATTCCCCCTTTCTCTAAATCCCTTGCTTTATCCCGTTTTATAACAGTGGTGTTGGTTTTATATTATTGATATACATCGAAGTGAACCATTGGGCGGAGTCTTCTCCAGAACCTCTTGGTTACTGAGATATATTCGTATATCTCACCCCGTCTCGGGGCATTTATTTCAGGATGTACCAGTGGATATGGAGCAGCGGGCAAGAAGCCCGCATGATGATGAGTGGAGTAGTGATGCATGTTTTGTTCCAGTGTATCATACATGTCATTTTAGTTTACGGATTTATTTGGCAAGTGAAGTTGTAATATGTAAACATTTGTAGTTTAAAGTTAAAGTTGTAAATGTAAATGTAATCCAGTATTGTAAATGTACCATGGATGTATGTAATATGATGGAAGGGCTTTAGGCCTATTATAGGTTTATGATTATCTGCATTATGGTTTATGCATGAAACTGAAAGTTAGTGATTGAAACTATAAAGGATATGAAAGTAAACTGTTTATGTTTTAAGTGTATATTGGATTGGGTTGTAAGTGCCCCAAGGCGTTGTTGGTCCTTGTGTGTGCCACCCATTGGATTTTGCTGGATTTCAGGTGTATTAGTGATGTTAAACAGCTTATGCAAATTTGGGGATTTTAGGAAATACAAAGGAAACTCTGGCGAATTTTCTGTAGAATTGGCAGTTTTTTGGTGAACTTTGGAAGAGCGTATCTCTCTCCATAGTGGTCCGATTGGGACGTAACATAAAGTGTATGGGAACCCCTTAGTATCTTGTATGTGATAAAATAAAGTGTATAAATAGTTAAGAAAGTCTTCCGTTAGTGTTTCAGTTACGATCACAGCTTTTTATTATTACGTTTTTTATACTTTTACTATTCGCGTAATAATCGGAAAAAGTTTATTCTCATTTTTATAAATGAATTGTTGTGATTGTAACTGCGCTTAATATCATAATTAATGTTAACAATACCGGTGTACAACGGGATGTTACACATACCGATAATCATTTCAAGACTGAATACAAGTAGAACCACTAAATTCACCGTATAAGTCCTTCCTTCAAATTGTAGAATACAACCCCTACAGATTTCTGATGCAGTCAAGATCCTCCAGTAGGAGTACTGATTTGTAACTCATAAGGTAAAGGAGTCGGGGTGAGACCTAGTCTCATTGCAGTGTGCCCCGCAGTAAAAGAACCTGATGCTCCACAATCAAAGATAACAGAAAGAGGATAACCATTCAGAATTACATTACCTCATATCAGATTCATATAAGTTTGAGTAGCAGGCTGATTAGCATTCTGCGGGCAATCAGAAATGAAATGTCCAGTTGTCCACACCTGTAGCACAAATTATTTCCGCGTCGGCATACACTAGTATGATTCTTCCCACAAGTGGCACAAGCAGAGAAACTTTGTCTTACGGCTGAGGATTGTCCAGGAGCAGTATTCTTCTTAAAGTTTCCAGTCCGAGGTTGCAACTGACGACCCTTGCCTCTATTCATTCCAGTAATCTTTCTGAAAAACCAACCGACTTTACTTCCTCCTTGTGATTGCACTGGCTGTTTAGACAAAGTCTTGGCTTCATCTATAATCTCTTCTGCTTGACGACTCTGATTAAATAATTCAGGAAGAATAAGATTTGATGTAGTCAAAATAAGCTTGCGAATCTCCGGATGCAGTCCACTTTCATACTTTTCCATCTACCATTCTTCATCATAAATGTTTCGATCAAAATTAGGATACTCAATCAGCTGCCCAAACTTTGCAATATATTCATTAATAGTCATATTATCTTTCCGCAGTGCTAGAAGCTCCGTATATTTCATCATCCTCATAGCCTTAGGGAAATATTTGTCAAGAAAGACCTGTCTGAACACCTCACAAGTAAGATCAACATGTTGTGCTCGAAGTAAATCCCTTGCGCTCGTCCACCAAGTTAATGCTTCATCAATCAGCTAATACGATACATAGTCAACCTTGTGAGCTTCAGGACACCCCATACGTTCAAAGATGTGTTCAATCATCTGCAACCATCTTGCTGCCATCTCTGGATTATCTCCACCTTCAAATGTAGGTGGCTGAAAATTTTGGAAGTCCTTCAACCTCCGCCTAGCAATCTCCTCAGCAATATCATGCATCTGGGGTTGGTTAGGATTTTGATTTCTATATTCCCCCCACTATTGATTCATATTCTGAACAAAAGTGGCCAACTGATAACTCATATTTTATTACACTTATTTGTTACTCTTGATTAGTATTTTTAGGATTTATTTGAATAAAATAATATGTTTTGAGTTAATTTACAAGTGTTCATATCTGGAGGAAAATGGGCAGTAATAGTGGCCAAGAAGAACCTTCTACCTGAGCAGGAGGAAAAGCTTCTGACATTGCTGAAAGAAAATAAGAAGGCAATTGGATGGACTTTAGCAGATAATGTGGAAATCAACCCTTCCATGTGCATGCACCGTATTTTGCTTGAAGAAAGTGTTAAACCAGTGAGGAAGAAATCAAGCTACTTGATGTTGTGTATTATCCTTAGGGAGTTCTCTTCCCTCTTTTTCTTTGCTTTCTGTTATTTGCATTTTTATTTTTATTTTCCTTTCTTTCTTTTATTTTTGACTTTCATAGGTAGATTTTTGTAACAGCCCGTTGTACACCGGTATTGTTAACATTGATTATGATATTAAGAGTTACAATCACAGTGATTGGGTTAATTAAATTACGGGCAAATTTTTCTTTTAACACATTCCTACAACAATACATTTTCCGTTCAATTAAAACAACACTATAATTGTAAATGCAATACAAGCATACCTTTTGCTAACATCATTCATTCTCCTTTTTATTCAATTCATTTAGACTCACCATTTTACTCTCACATTTTACCAAGTTATAGTCCTTTACGTTGTCTACGCGTGGTTTCAAACCACGTACCATTCGGAGTTCTACCCATCAAGTTAAGCCCCTTTATTTTAGTCTAGAAAAACCTGAATTTTCAAAATTTACACTGTGGTAATCGATTACCAGAGGGTGGTAATCGATTACCACCTGTCAAAAATGAGGCAGTAGCTAAATTTCTCAATCCTCTGTTCTGGTAATCGATTACCAACTTTGGGTAATCGATTACCTCACATGGTAATCGATTACCAAAGCCCAATAATCGATTACCAATGAAGACAGTAGCCAATTTTTCGTCCCCTGTTGCATGGTAATCGATTACCATGCCTTGGGTAATCGATTACTATGCAGCAAAATGACAGATTACAGCATTTTAAGCTCCAAAAAGGTTGTGTAATCCATCCCTAACCCCTTGGTACTCCACACGACACATAATCATGTCCTAATGTAGGCTCTAGGCCCTTCCATCATACCATTTCCTTAAAACATACATCATTTACAAAGTCCTCAAATAATGGCCATTTACATACAAAGATGGATCATTTTTACAACATGAATACCAAGACTTCAAGGCTATGAATGTGGCAATGGACAAGTCCCATGCTCACTCAAATATACAGTTATCCATGTCATGAATAATAAGCTATAAACAAGACTTAGAATACAATCATGAACACTACAAAGCGCATGGATACAACATCACGCAATATGTTCATGACCTAAGTCTCAAAATGCTAATGTCATGCCATGTGCAATCCAATAGTCCTCCTCCAAAATGTCATGCAATCCCAATGCACCGCATGTCAATCCAATGTCCACTATACGGGCTTCTTGCCCGAAGCTCCTCCCGGCTCATAGTGACCTGAAATATGGTCCCCCAAACACGGGGTGAGATATACGGATATATCTCAGTAAACCAATGGAGCTAGAGGCTCTCTCCACTCCATGGCTCACTAAAATGTATAAATATGACATCATGTAATATGCAAGCAATACAATATCACCATCCAACTGGAGACACCCAAGAACATCCACACATGGATTCAAGTTCAAGGACTCCATCATATAACTCCTGAGACAATCCTGACGCCTCTCCCATGGTTGAGAAGACTCCATGGCAATACCCAACCGGAACTCCTCATGAGCCCTATCCGGCGGACGTCCCACGTTTGGCTCATCCTGGAGTCGCTCCCAGAGTCGACCCCATGGCAGTCCAACTGGCACTCCGTCACGAAATGATCCAGCGGATGTCCAAACCCAACACACGTCAACTGGCCAGTGACCAAACAATTTTCACAAAATACAAGCAATATGCATACAAGCACACAATCACACCATGTCATAACCACATCATCCAACCACTACCTTCCACTAGGTGTGGTGGAGCACACTAGGGATTAAACCCAAGTTCCAAGAGTTTACCTCAATACGAGCAATCCGTTCCAAACGTATGCTCCCAATCAACTTTTCACAACCACGTCCGTGTGAGGCACACTACAACAATCATCAAATCCAAATTACACCAAAACTCATTTTTCATGAAATTTCCTCAAATTCGCCTAAGTTAAAAACCTATATTTTTCACCAAAATTTAACATAGCATTTCTAGCTTACAAGCATGATTCTAAGGCCTTTTCATCTAATAGCATTTTTCCATTTGGGCTCTCTATCATCACACATCTAAAATTAAAGCTTAGAACATAAATTTCTAGATCTATGAAATCAACCACAAAAATACCACAAATATACTCACAATGTGTTGTATGATCACCACCAAGGCTTCACTAAACCATAAGAAGATCAAAACCTCCAAGAAAGCTCCATGAACACTATGGGTCGGATCTGTTTTTGCCCAAAAACGCGGCCAAGGAGGTGGATTCAAGGCTTCTAAGTGTTACCAATGGATCTAGAAGGTTGTTTACAATAGATTTTGACACCGGAATCAAGCGATTCGGTGAAGGAATGAAGAAATGGGAAGAATGGAGAGTAATGGTGTTTTTTCTTTCTTTCAACAGGGGCGCGCGAGAAATGGAGGAGAAAAGAGAGGAAAGAAGGAAGAAAAGGAGGTGGGGCCAAGTGACTTCGGTCACACGGGTCCCACACGCGATCTAACTTTAACCCCGATAAAAATTCCGATCATAAATTCTTAATCTACATATTTTTCCAGTCCATGACATATTTTTATTTCTCCAGAATATTGATAAAAATTTCACACCTATCGGTACACTCACACCACAGTATTTTAACACTTAAAGAATCACTATTCATCAATTTTTCCCAAATTTGCCTAATCACTCAATTTTTCGCCCTGATTCAATTTCCAGTGTTATTTTTGTCATTTGAAATCTCTAACTCAGTATTTAAGCCTCAGAACACACGGTTGGCAAATTACCATTTTGCCCTTTTTGCCCATTATGGCCATAATCCTTGGATTTTTCACTAAACCACAACCTTTTATTTCACAATATAATATTAAAAATTCACATTTAAATATATGAGGTGTTATATTCACCCCACCTTTTTGAAATTTTGTCCGCAAAATTAAATCATACCTGCTCGCTAACTCAGGATACAACCGGAGAATCTCGTCCTCCCGCTCCCAAGTAGCCTCCTCAGGTGTGCGGCCTTCCCACTGAATCTTCAGCATGGGAATCATTTTACTTCGCAATCGCTTTTCACTGTGATCCAATACTGCAATAGGACCAATGGGAGTCTTCAAGTTCTCCCTGATTTCAATATCATCCGGTATCACCACATGTGATTCATCCGGAACATAACGTCGCAACTGCGACACATGAAAAACATCATGTAAATTAGACAATTGCGGGGGTAAGGCAAGCTGATAGGCCACCAATCCTACTCTTTTCATAATCTGATACGGCCCAATGAACCGTGGACTCAGCTTCCTCACACCCAACGCACGGCCAACACCTGTGACCGGCGACAAACGTACAAAAACATGGTCACCTTCTTCAAATTCCAGTGGTCTATGCTTATTATCATAATAACTTTTCTGCCGATTCTGTGCCTGTTTCAATTTTTCTCTGATCATTTCAATTTGCACTGTTGTTTCCTGCACAAAATCCGGACCAAATCTTTCTTTATCGCCTACCTCAGTCCAACAAGTGGGCGTACGACACCTCCTGCCATACAAAACCTCATACGGTGCCATACCCAGACTGGAATGAAAACTGTTATTATAAGAAAATTCCACCAGTGGTAAGTACTTATCCCAAGCATTACCCTGTTCCAGTGTGCAAGCTCTCAGCATATCCTCAAGTGTCTGTATGGTCCTCTCAGTCTGACCATCAGTCTGCGGGTGATAAGCAGTGCTCAGTCGAAGCTGAGTGCCAAAAGCCTGCTGCAAGGCTCCCCAAAATCGTGAAGTAAACTTCGGGTCCCAATCACTAACAATGCTAATCGGTATCCCATGGAGTCTAACAATCTCCTTTACATACAACGTAGCCAATTTCTCTGTGGTATAATCCACTCGTACTGGTAGAAAATGTGCAGACTTCGTAAGTCGGTCCATAATAACCCAAATCGAATCATAACCAGCTTGAGTTCTCGGCAATCCAACAACAAAATCCATTGAAATACTCTCCCATTTCCATTCTGGTATGTCCAGCGGCTGAAGTAATCCTGCAGGTTTCTGATGCTCTATTTTTACTTTTTGACAAACCAAGCACTTAGACACGTACTCGGCAACATCCCTTTTCATCCCAGGCCACCAGAACTTAACTTTCAAATCTTGGTACATTTTTGTGGCACCTAGGTGGATAGCATATTGACCCTTATGGGCCTCAGTCATAACTTCCTCTGCCAGTTCCTTGGGCACAACAATCTTGCCCTGATATAATAACAATCCCTGTTCATTAACAGATATGCCACTCTGGCCTTTCAAATACTTTATACTTTCATTTCTGATCTGAGTCTCTTTAATTTTCTCGTGTAGCTCGTTTTCAATCCGAGTCAACTCCATATTACACAATCTCCCTGCAAAGAAATCCGTTATCTTCATGTCACGGAATTGCTCAATCACTTCATTGTCCCACATCATCATATGAGATAAATTTACAGACTTCCTACTCAATGCATCTGCCACAACATTAGCCTTTCCCGGGTGGTATTTCAGCTCAAAGTCATAATCTTTTAAAAATTCAACCCATCTACGCTGCCTCATATTCAGCTCCTTCTGATCAAATAAGTATTTCAAGCTTTTATGGTCGCTGAACACAGCAAATTTCATCCCATACAGAAAGTGCCTCCAGATTTTCAAGGCAAACACAATAGCAGCCAATTCCAAGTCGTGCGTCGGATAATTTTCTTCATGCGGCCTTAACTGCCTAGACGCATACGCAATCACTTTTCCTTCCTGCATCAGCACGCTCCCTAAACCTTTCTTAGAAGCATCACAATATAGTACAAACTCACCCTCCGGATCAGGTAAAGTCAACACCGGAGCAGTGGTCAATTTCTCTTTCAGTAGCAGAAAACAGTCCTCACATTCCTGGGTCCACACAAAAGGAGTATCCTTTCGTGTCAATCGGGTCAACGGTAGAACCATTGCAGAAAATCCCTGTATAAATCGGCGATAATAGCCAGCAAGCCCCAGAAAACTTCTAATCTCAGTCACAGTCTTAGGTCGTTCCCAGTCACTCACCGCTTCAATCTTGCTTGGATCCACTGCAACACCACTTGCAGAAATAACATGACCCAAAAATTGCACCTCAGACAACCAGAATTCACACTTAGACGGTTTAGCATACAGTTTCTTGTCTTTCAACACCTGCAACACTGTCCTCAAATGGTCGACGTGCTCCTCCTTACTCTTAGAGTAGATCAAAATGTCATCAATAAATACAATCACGAACTGGTCCAAATACGGTTTAAAGATGCGGTTCATATAGTCCATGAACACCGCGGGGGCATTAGTAAGCCCAAAAGGAATCACTTGATATTCAAAATGTCCATATCTGGATCGGAAAGCTGTTTTAGGTACATCCTCCGGTTTAATCCGAATCTGGTGATATCCGGACCGGAGATCAATCTTCGAAAATACACAGGCATCCCTCAACTGATCTAATAAATCATCAATACGCGGTAATGGGTACCGGTTCTTAATAGTCACTTTATTCAGCTGTCGGTAGTCAGTGCACAATCTCATGCTACCATCCTTTTTCTTTACAAATATAACCGGTGCTCCCCACGGAGACACACTCGGCCTAATAAAATTCTTCGCAGATAATTCTTCAATGTGTTTCTTCAATTCAGCCAACTCAAGTGGCGACATCCGGTATGGAGCCAAAGAGATCGGCCCCACACCAGGCAATAGGTCAATCGAGAATTCAATCTCTCTCTCTGGCGGGAATTCCGGTATCTCATCCGGAAAGACATCCTCAAACTCATTAACAACTGGAATAGCAGCAATCTCCTCCTTTTTATCACCCACCAATCCGCCCAACAAGACATAACCCAGATCTCCAGCCTTCAAGGCTTTCACAGTCTGACTGACAGACAAATACAAAGACGGACAAACAGTCGGCCTCTCGTGAGACAACAACAACCTCTTCCCGCAGCAATCAATCATTGCGCAGTTCCGAGACAACCAATCCATCCCCAAAATCAAATTGACAGAGGCCAGGGGTAAGATAATTAAATCAATGGTATAACCCCTGCCTAAATAAGTAAACTTCACATCTTCACAAATCCAAGACGACTCACTAACCTCTCCTGTAGCGGTAGTAATACGCATCGGAGGAACCATTCGTGTTACCTTTAAGTCCAACGCCTTAGCCACATAGTCCGCCACAAAAGAATGTGTTGCTCCCGAATCAAACAATACAGACAAATCAACATTAGAGAGGAAAATTATACCTTTTACCAAATTCGGAGCCCTTTCAGTATGTTGTGCATTTGTAGTATAAACTCGTCCCACAGTAGGAACAACAGCAGTAGGAGTAGCAGTAGTAGTAGCTGGCGGCAAGGCCTGCAGATTCGCAGCCTGCCCCGAAGTAGAAGGACAATCTCTAGCAAAGTGGCCATTCCGACCACACTTAAAACATGTCAACGGACCAGTACCACATACACCCTTGTGGTGTTTCCCACACTTCCCACATTTCGGAATAAAATATCTGTCCGCAGCACCACCACCAACAGTGTTTCCACCCCTCTTGAATTGACCAGGAGGCTGCCTCACATGCAACCCTCTACCCCTGTTATTATTATTGAAACCTCCTCTGTTAATATTTCCAGAAGGACCAGGTGTCCTCTTTACATCTTGCTCTTTTACCTTATCCGATTTTGGATACCTCCCATAAACAGTCTCGACCCTCTTGCATTGGGTCACCAAATCAGCAAAGTTTCTCACCGCAGTATTAGACATCCTCTTAGCAATCTTTTCACTCAGCCCTCTTTGGAATTTAGCTGACAAGAACTCCGGAGTAGGCAGAGTACCTCCATAATTAGCAAATTTCACAAGTTCATTAAATTTTGCCACATAGGCATCCACAGTCATGACTCCCTGTACCAAATTATCAAATTCACCTTGCTTTGCCTCCCGAACATCGCGGGAAAAATATTCTTCATGAAACAATCCTTCGAACAAAGTCCAAGTGATAACTTCACCCTGAATAACAAATGGGCGAGACACATTGTCCCACCACTCCTGGGCATCACCCTCCAGCATATAAACAGAATATAATAATTTCTGCGGATCTTGGCATCTCATCACCTGGAAAATCTTATCCATACCCCTCAACCAAGCAGTAACCTCCTTTGGGTCCCTTGACCCCAGAAATGCGGGTGGCTTATGTTTCCTAAAAGATATGAGCCTACGCTCATCGTCAGCATTATCAAGCACCTGCCCAGCAGCCCCAGTGGATTGGGCAACAGATGATGGATCAGGAACATAGCTAGGGTCAGTAGTAGTATGATGACTAGCCTCACCAGTGTGGTGACTAGCCCCACTCTCCCCCTGTTGAGGAGTAACAGATGGCGTCGGTGTAGGAGTCACCGTAGCCGTATGTGGAGGTGAATTATCCCTCCTAGGACGATCTCTATCCGCCCTCATCTCAGCCATAAAGGCCTGCATCATATCCTGATTGGTCTTCATCAGGTTTTCAGTCATGTTTCTATTTGCAGCCGTCTCCGCCTGCAGCGCATTCAGTACTGCAGTGACCGGATCCGGTGGCAAAGGACCTGCACCACGTGCCCCACGGCGACCTCGTGCCCTACTCATGATATCTGTACATGTAACACAAAGGAATGAGTTGATCAGACCCACACTGAGGAATCACATATACATTAATCATAAATAGTTCATAGATAGCTATGGCACACAAGATACAACATACACAACAATCAGAGTTCCCTCACGAAACTGCTCTGATACCATAAAATGTAACAGCCCGTTGTACACCGGTATTGTTAACATTGATTATGATATTAAGCGCAGTTACAATCACAGTGATTGGGTTAATTAAATTACGGGCAAATTTTTCTTTTAACACATTCCTTTCCTTACAACAATACATTTTCCGTAATCAATTAAAACAACACTATAATTGTAAATGCAATACGCGGAAGCATACCTTTTGCTAACATCATTCATTCTCCTTTTTATTCAATTCATTTAGACTCACCATTTTACTCTCACATTTTACCAAGTTATAGTCCTTTACGTTGTCTACGCGTGGTTTCAAACCACGTACCATTCGGAGTTCTACCCATCAAGTTAAGCCCCTTTATTTTAGTCTAGAAAAACCTGAATTTTCAAAACTTACACTGTGGTAATCGATTACCAGAGGGTGGTAATCGATTACCACCTGTCAAAAATGAGGCAGTAGCTAAATTTCTCAATCCTCTGTTCTGGTAATCGATTACCTACTTTGGGTAATCGATTACCTCACATGGTAATCGATTACCAAAGCCCAGTAATCGATTACCAGTGAAGACAGTAGCCAATTTTTCGTCCCCTGTTGCATGGTAATCGATTACCATGCCTTGGGTAATCGATTACTATGCAGCAAAATGACAGATTACAGCATTTTAAGCCCCAAAAAGGTTGTGTAATCCATCCCTAACCCCTTGGTACTCCACACGACACATAATCATGTCCTAATGTAGGCTCTAGGCCCTTCCATCATACCATTTCCTTAAAACATACATCATTTACAAAGTCCTCAAATAATGGCCATTTACATACAAAGATGGACCATTTTTACAACATGAATACCAAGACTTCAAGGCTATGAATGTGGCAATGGACAAGTCCCATGCTCACTCAAATATACAGTTATCCATGTCATGAATAATAAGCTATAAACAAGACTTAGAATACAATCATGAACACTACAAAAAGCATGGATACAACATCATGCAATATGTTCATGACCTAAGTCTCAAAATGCTAATGTCATGCCATGTGCAATCCAATAGTCCTCCTCCAAAATGTCATGCAATCCCAATGCACCGCATGTCAATCCAATGTCCACTATACGGGCTTCTTGCCCGAAGCTCCTCCCGGCTCATAGTGACCTGAAATGTGGTCCCCCAAACACGGGGTGAGATATACGGATATATCTCAGTAAACCAATGGAGCTAGAGGCTCTCTCCACTCCATGGCTCACTAAAATGTATAAATATGACATCATGTAATATGCAAGCAATACAATATCACCATCCAACTGGAGACACCCAAGAACATCCACACATGGATTCATGTTCAAGGACTCCATCATATAACTCCCGAGACAATCCTGGCGCCTCTCCCATGGTTGAGAAGACTCCATGGCAATACCCAACCGGAACTCCTCATGAGCCCTATCCGGCGGACGTCCCACGTTTGGCTCATCCTGGAGTCGCTCCCAGAGTCGACCCCATGGCAGTCCAACTGGCACTCCGTCACGAAATGATCCAGCGGATGTCCAAACCCAACACACGTCAACTGGCCAGTGACCAAACAATTTTCACAAAATACAAGCAATATGCATACAAACACACAATCACACCATGTCATAACCACATCATCCAACCACTACCTTCCACTAGGTGTGGTGGAGCACACTAGGGATTAAACCCAAGTTCCAAGAGTTTACCTCAATACGAGCAATCTGTTCCAAACGTATGCTCCCAATCAACTTTTCACAACCACGTCCGTGTGAGGCACCCTACAACAATCATCAAATCCAAATTACACCAAAACTCATTTTTCATGAAATTTCCTCAAATTCGCCAAGTTAAAAACCTATATTTTTCACCAAAATTTAACATAGCATTTCTAGCTTACAAGCATGATTCTAAGGCCTTTTCATCTAATAGCATTTTTCCATTTGGGCTCTCTATCATCACACATCTAAAATTAAAGCTTAGAACATAAATTTCTAGATCTATGAAATCAACCACAAAAATACCACAAATATACTCACAATGTGTTGTATGATCACCACCAAGGCTTCACTAAACCATAAGAAGATCAAAACCTCCAAGAAAGCTCCATGAACACTATGGGTCGGATCTGTTTTTGCCCAAAAACGCGGCCAAGGAGGTGGATTCAAGGCTTCTAAGTGTTACCAATGGATCTAGAAGGTTGTTTACAATAGATTTCGACACCGGAATCAAGCGATTCGGTGAAGGAATGAAGAAATGGGAAGAATGGAGAGAAATGGTGTTTTTTCTTTCTTTCAACAGGGGCGCGCGAGAAATGGAGGAGAAAAGAGAGGAAAGAAGGAAGAAAAGGAGGTGGGGCCAAGTGACTTCGGTCACACGGGTCCCACACGCGATCTAACTTTAACCCCGATAAAAATTCCGATCATAAATTCTTAATCTACATATTTTTCCAGTCCATGACATATTTTTATTTCTCCAGAATATTGATAAAAATTTCACACCTATCGGTACACTCACACCACAGTATTTTAACACTTAAAGAATCACTATTCATCAATTTTTCCCAAATTTGCCTAATCACTCAATTTTTCGCCCTGATTCCATTTCCAGTGTTATTTTTGTCATTTGAAATCTCTAACTCAGTATTTAAGCCTCAGAACACACGGTTGGCAAATTACCATTTTGCCCATTATGACCATAATCCTTGGATTTTTCACTAAACCACCAACTTTCATTTCACAATATAATATTAAAAATTCACATTTAAATATATGAGGTGTTATAATTTTCCTCTTCTTTCTGGTAATTATTGAGTGGTACATGGATTATACTTAAATCACAGGGTTTGATAGAAATTTCTGCTTAGGCCTGGTTCTTGATTCTTGGATTGCATTACTTGTTACTTGATACTGTGCTGCTGATTGCATGATTTGGTATACCTTTGTGAGGTTTTGAGCCTGTATACATGGCATATCTCTGGCCATGCTTTCTTTCTTGTGTGCTTCTAATCTTGATTGTTGTCCTCTAGAACTTGCTCTTGTTCTTTTTGAAACTGCACTTTTCACTTGCATACATGAATATGATTGAGACATTCTTTCTTTCTTTACCTACTTTAGCCAGATAGCCATCCCTTATATCATTATCCCTTGGTGAGCCCCTTTGAGCCTTTCTACCCTTTATTTCTTCAGCCGCATTACAAGGCTAAGTGAAAAACCAATTGATTCCCTACCCTGGAGATTTACTGAGCATTGGTTTCATTGTGATGTTATGTTTAAGTGTGGGGGTTTGCCCGAGACGGACAAAAGTTTAAGTGTGGGGGGTGACCATCTGATTCATTTCTGCTATGTGGTTTTACAAAAAAAATAAAAAAAAAGTAAAAAAAATAAAAAAAGAAAGAAAAAAAAGTGAAAAAAGTGTTTATTTCTATCTTTTCAGTATCTTTGTTTTATGTTCTTAGTTTAGTTCTTAACTTTTGCTCTTTGTAAATTTCTGGGGTGTTTAGCCTTCTCTTCCATATTCATCCATACCTTTACCTCAACCCCATTACAACCATGCACAAAGCCCTCTTGATTTGTGCATGCATGTGTTATTAGCAGTGGAGAAGTAGAACTTGAGCAAGCCTATGGTAGGATGATTTTCTTGAGTTGATTTGAGTGATATACTGAATTAATTGATACGCTTGAGAGAAAATTGAGAGCATCCTGTGAGGAACCATTTTTGTGTAGTTAGCAGTTGCAGTTGAAATTGACAGGTCTTGTGATTTGAGAATAAGGAATTTTTGTCCTGGTTATTTTATCTGTTCAAGACTTGTGATTTTTGTTATCTTTTGTATACTTGCTAATTATTGGGAAGGATATGTTGATCTTCACTCTTTTCTTATTTCTTTGTTTTCTTTTTCTATTCTAGTTTTTGCCCAAGAGTGCAAAAAGATAAGTGTGGGGGAATTTGATAACTCATATTTTATTGCACTTATTTGTTACTCTTGATTAGTATTTTTAGGATTTATTTGAATAAAATAATGATGTTTTGAGTTAATTTACATTTTTTAGTGTTTATTGGGTTTAATTTATTTTCGTCAGATTTTTCAGCTTTACGTCACTTTTGTATTTTGGCCATATCTCGGTCCACAGTTGTCGAATTGACTCCGTTCTTGTTTTGTTTTTCAGATAACACAGAGGGCTACAATTCTTATGCAGAGCTAGAAGCAAATTCGGACTGGAATCCGGTCAATTTCTGACGCCAAGAAGAACATGTTTTGCTGAAGTTTTAGACTTGTAATTAAGTTTTATTTTATTATTTTATTTTGCATTTTAGACGAATGGGCCGGGCCGATCTGAGTTGAGCCCAGCCCAAATTGGTTTTTGAACCCTAGGGGCATATGTAGTAAAGGAGGGGAAACATTTTGGATTATGTAATTTTAAAAATTGTGGATCAAAGCATTTTCTCTGAAGTGTTCTTCGTGTTCTTCGCGTTCTTCATCTTCTTCTTCTTCTTCTTTTTCTTTTATGCAATTTAATTTGTAATCATGTTTATCCTAGCCATGCTAGGCTAAACCCCTTTTAATCAACCTATATAATAGCCCAACATAAATAATTAGTAAAATACATGTGATTAGATAATTAAGCATGTATTAGTGAGTAAAAATAAGTAAATTCCCTTATAAAATTAATTGGGGTCACATTTGAGGTAAAAAGTGTACTCTGTGAAGATTAAGGGATATAAATGAGTGTAGACAAAATTACCCAAAATATAAAAACGAAAGTAGAAATATTCCTAGGAAAATATTCCAGACTGTTGGGTAAAGTTTGGTAATTAATGGAATTGAATAGATAGATGAACCGATACCCACTTAACTGGCGTTAAGTGGCATGTCACTAAAGGAACCCTATATTCCCCAACCCCACCCGCGTGCGCAGAAGCAAAGAAGAGAAAGAAGAAAAAGAAGGGAAAGAAGAGAGAAGAAGGGAGAAGAAGAAGAAGAGAAAAAGGAAAGGGGAAAACCTAAGTGTGATCAAACCTTGATGGTTTTGATTGATTCCAAAGCCTAAACCACTCCAAATCTTCCCCTCTTTCACAATCCTAGCTTGGGTCTTGGTGGGGAGTTGTGTAGGTTGAGATTTTTCTTCCCAAAGTTTGGACCCATTGGAGAAGTTGTGAGATTTAGGAGCTTCTACCTCCATGGAAGCTTGAGGAACCATCACCCCTTGATTGTGCAACACTTGGTGGTAAGATTTCATCCTTTAAACTCTATTTTCATGAAGAATCCATGATTTAGGTTTTGGATGAATAGTGTTTTGGGGTTTATGATTATGTGAGTAGATTGGTTATGTTTAAGGAAGATTGAGGCCTAGTGCATGTTGAGAAAAATGCTAGGAATGACATTTAATCGGTGGACATGAGTTTTGATAGTCGTATGATTTTGTTTGAAAAATCACAAGGTTATGCATTTGACTATTGTTAGGCTTGTTTTTGTAATCAATGGTTTGGTTTGGTTGATTGTTGATATTGTCCATGTGATGCTTAGGATTGAGGCATTTGGACCAACAGTGAGTAACCAACCATTGGAGCAAGCTATGGAGCTCGGTTAGCTCCTTGAAGTTAATGTTGTGTTGTGAAGATTGGTGAGGAACAAAGGTTAAGTTGGAAGCATTGAGGTAAGCCTTCGGACCTTGGGTGTAATTCCCTTTATTGTTCCACCAAGCCCTGAATGGGTAATGGTGTGTTGATGTATATAAATGCAATGAAATAGAGTAATGCTTCGTTATATGTGTTTGCATGCTTTGGTGTGACATAGGATGGTGTTTCCCTATGTTGGTATGTAGCATGACGATGCGTAAATCATACTAGGTAGTTTAGCTGGCCAGTAGGACTATTTGCATCTGAGTATCCTTAGGACAGCTCGAGAGCTCGAGGGATTTCTCCTGGAGATGTTGTGTACACTTGCGTGGATATGTATTTGCTGCATTATTATTGTCATTGCTATTACACTGTTATTGAACTATGGGGTGGAGAGATGCTCCAAGGACCCCTGGTTTACTGGATATATTCGTATATCTCACCCCGTGTTGTTGGGGACCCCCTTTCAGGCAAGGATGCTGCAGGAGCCTCTGATGGCAAGTGGCCATACTTGAAGTAAATGGACATAGGTACAAGATTGTAAATGAAAGTCATTTGTTATATGCATGCTATGTTTAATTGGTTGGACTTAGCCTATGCTCATCCCCTTTGGTATCTCTTTTGTTGATGGGAGCCAAGGAGTTGATCATAGTGTTTTGTAGCTAAGTCCCATGATTTGTATTTGAAACTTGTAATCATGATGTAACGTTGTAATTATTGGATATTTGCATATATGATGAAATGATATGCATGCTTCTCTTAGTGCATGAGTATCTAGAGAGACTAGAATTCATATATTGAAAGGATTATATGATGTAAATTAGGTGAAAGAAGACCTTTAGGTTGGAAAACCAATTTAAAACAAAGATAACCTGTTTTTTTGTCCAATTTTCGTATCCTATACGATAGATTTGGACCCTTGTGTCTTGATGGAAGTTGTAGATATGTTTCTTAGCTTTCCATAGAGACCAAGATTGTGTAATTTGGATAAGTATAACTCAAGTTATGGTTAAAACACCACAGGTAGGTCAAACTGCCCTGTTTTGGGTGCTTGCTCCAGACTATCCACGCTCGGAGCGTGGGATCCACGCTTGAAGCGTAGACCCACTGTCCCATTAATCTCCTCTACGCTGGAAGCGTAGAGTTCTACGCTTGAAGCGCAGAGGATCTGACATTTCAGCACCTGTCGCTTAGAAATCTCATAACTTGGGCTACGGTGCTCCGATTTGAGCGCGGTTTGAACCCACGTGTAAATAATGAAAAATCCTATAAGATAATGGACAAATGGAGACCATAATAAATGAAATGAAAGTATGGTATTAAGCTTTAATTATTTTATTCCGTAATGTATTATGGTTATGGTCACACAATTGGGTAATTTTAGTTCGGCTTGTTTTAAAAGAAAAATTTAACCGGATTTTAATTGCACCAATGTGATTGTAACTGCGCTTAATATCATAAGTTGATGTTAACAAACCGGTTCTAGAACAGGGTGTTATATTTTATGGTATCAGAGCCTGGTTTTGTATGGAAACTTGTGGACTATTGTTATATGTGTTTGCTGTTTAATGTTTTGTAGTTGTTTTGGTACTCTTGATGATTATTGCATTTTTGATCACTTAGTGTGAGCCTGATCAACTCATTTCCGGGTGTAACTTGTGTAGTGTCATGACGAGGAACCGGAATAACGCCGAAGCATCGAATGCAAACGCTCAGCCAGATCCTGTTTTGGCTGCTTTGGTTAGGCCCCGAGGTGGTCGTGGGGCAACGGTTGGGCAGCCGGATTGTAACACCCCGTTCTAGAACCGGTTTGTTAACATTGACTTATGATATTAAGCGCAGTTACAATCACATTGGTGCAATTAAATCCGGTTAAATTTTTCTTTTTAAAGCAAGCCGAATTAAAATTACCCAATTGCGTGACCATAACCATAATACATTGCGGAATAACTTACTTAAAGCTTAATAACATACTTTCATTTCATTTATTATGGTCTCCATTTTCCCATTATATTATAGGATTTTCCATTAGTTACGCGTGGGTTCAAACCGCGCTCAAATCGGAGCACCATAGCCCAAGTTATGAGATTTCTAAGCGACAGGTGCTGAAACAGCAGATCACCCGCGCTGACAGCGCCACAGTGGCGCCCTCAGCGCCAGCGCCACTGCCTAATTTTGGCCGTTGGCGCTCCTAGCGCCAGTCTGGCGCCCATAGCGCCAGACAACAGGGCTGTGTATCCCAAAACAGGGCAATTTGACCTTCCTGTGGTATTTTAACCATAACTTTAGTTATACTTATCCAAATTACACAATCTTGGTCTCTATGGAAAGCTAGGAAACATATCTACAACTTCCATCAAGACACAAGGGTCCAAATCTATCATATAGGATACGAAAATTGGACAACAAGACAGGGTATCTTTGTTTTGAATTGGTTTTCCAACCTAAAGGTCTTCTTTCACCTAATTTACATCATATAATCCTTTCAATACATGAATCTTAGTCTCTCTAGATACTCATACACTAAGAGAAACATGCATATCATTTCATCATATATGCAATATCCAATAATTACAACATTACATCATGATTACAAGTTTTAATTACAAATCATGGGACTTAGCTACAAAACACTATGATCACTCCTTGGCTCCCATCAACAAAAGAGATACCAAAAGCATGAGCATAGGCTAAGTCCACCCAAATAAATATAGCATGCATATGACAATTGATTCTCATTTAGCAATCCTATACATGTGAACTACAAAATAACATGCTTAATCAATTGACACAATATCTTCATATGCCCAATCACTTCAAATATGGCCACTTGCCATCAGAGGCTCCTGCAGCATCCTTTCCTGAAAGGGGGTCCCCAACAACACGGGGTGAGATATACGAATATATCACAGTAAACCAGGGGTCCTTGGAGATCACTCCACCCTAAGGTTCACTTTCGATGTGCACATAATCATAACAGTTCAACACATTCTTATCAATAACCATTATATGGACTTCCAAGAGAGATCCTCAAAGGGCTGTTTCTTTTAGGCTCTTACCACATGGAGATCCACATAGGGCTGTTTCCAAGGGAAGTCCGTAACCTCAACCTAGGAACCTCCAAGAGAGATCCACATAGGGCTGTTTCTCTTAGGCTCTAACCACATGGAGATCCACATAGGGCTGTTTCCAAGGGAAGTCCTTAACCTCAACCTAGGAACCTCCAAGAGAGATCCACATAGGGCTGTTTCTCTTAGGCTCTAACCACATGGAGATCCACATAGGGCTGTTTCCAAGGGAAGTTCCTACCAATCATCCTCATCATAATACTATCAGTCATAACCTCAATCACAATCCTCAACCATTACCTCATTCATTATTTGCTACCTCTATAACCATTCCTCAATGACTCTTCAACAATCAACATCAACCAATAATCATGAATCAATCATAACATGTATCAATGCATGAATCAATGCATGAGCATACAATTACTATATCATAATTATATATCACATCTAGAAAAACCATTTCTCCTCAACGGAGTATGGTGGAACACTCAATGGGATCAACCCCAAGGTCCAAAGGTTTACCTTGCTCTTCAACTTTCCTCAAAGCTTTCCTTTCCTCAATTGAGTACAACCACAAGGGTTGGTCACTCCTCTTGGTTCTCTTGCCTCAACCCAAAATTGGGTGTACAACCAAGGGATGGTGTTACCCTAATCTCCCATGGTAGAAAATGCCATTAAACTCCTCAACTTCTCAAATGGGGCGAATTTTAGGAAGGAGAGATCTCACTCCACAATGCTTCCCACTCAATACTAAGCTTGGATTATGTAAGAGGGGAAGATTTAGAGTGGTTTAGACTTTGGAATCACTCAAAACCACCTTGGTTTGCCTCAACTAGGGTTTTGCTCCTTCTCCTCCCTCTTCTTCTTCTCTCTCTTCCTTCTCTCTCTCTTCTTTTCTTTCTTTCTTTTCTTCTCTCTGCGCACAATTCACGGGTTGGGGGGGTTTTCTTTGGTTGCTTAAGTGGTTTGCCACTTAACTCAGGTTAAGTGGGTATCGGTTCATCTATCTATTCAACTCCATTAATTACCAAACTTTACCCAACAGTCTGGAATATTTTTCTAGGAATATTTCTTTTCATTTTTATATTTTGGGTACTTTTGTCTACACCCATTTATACCCCTTAATTCTCACAGAGTACACTTTTTACTTCAAAAGTGACCCCAATTCACTTAATTATGCCTTCTCTTAATTTTACTTACTAATACA
>JAVKPL010002565.1:0-102922 GCA_032173675.1 Gastrolobium villosum | reverse complement strand
CCATCCCCAAATAGTTCACATGTTTCTTATTCTGAGGTTAGGAACGGGACGGATATTTTCCCGCGGCTAAGTCCCGGGTGATGCTCGTGCTGCCGGGTATCGAGTCACGAACTTGTCTTGCCCAGCGCCAACGACCATGACTCTCCATGCCGGTCCTGGTCTTAAGTCATGTTGGGTCACAGACCCAGTCACTCGACGCCGGATGCTTGACTGGGTGCCCCGACGTGGTGCGCCGGATGCTTGACTGGGTGCCCCGGCGAGGGTGGTGCCCGGGGAGGTGCAGGACTTGGCGCCTGACGCGGCGCACCCTGTGCCAGGCGAGGTGCACCGGATGCTTCACTTGGCGCGCCAGGCGTGGTGCTCCTGGTGCCTGACGAGGCGCACCCGGCGCCAGGCGTGGCGCACCGGATGGCGCCAGGCGTGGCGCACCTGGTGCACCGGATGGTGCCTGACGAGGCGCCAGGCGTGGCGCACCTGATGCCCGGCGTGGTGCACCGGATGGTGCCTGACGAGGCGCACCTGATGCCCGGCGTGGTGCCCCGGATGGTGCCTGACGAGGCGCACCTGATGCCCAGCGTGGTGCAGCGGATGGTGCCTGGGGAGGTGCTGGACTTGGTGCCTGACGCGGCGCACCCGATGCCTCACTAATGAGTCAGTTATAAAGTAATGAGGCTGTTACGTGTGGAGTTATGTTATTCAGATCAATGAAGAGGATTGCGATGCGGGATGAAACTTGGATGATATTAATGAGTTAGTTATAAAGTAATGAGGCTGTTATGTGTGGAGTTATGTTATTCATATCAATGATTAATGAGTCAGTTATAAAGTAATGAGGCTGTTACGTGTGGAGTTAAGTTATTCAGATCAATGAAGAGGATTGCGATGCGGGATGAAACTTGGATGATATTAATGAGTTAGTTATAAAGTAATGAGGCTGTTATGTGTGGAGTTATGTTATTCATATCAATGATTAATGAGTCAGTTATAAAGTAATGAGGCTGTTACGTGTGGAGTTATGTTATTCAGATCAATGAAGAGGATTGCGATGCGGGATGAAACTTGGATGATATTAATGAGTTAGTTATAAAGTAATGAGGCTGTTATGTGTGGAGTTATGTTATTCATATCAATGATTAATGAGTCAGTTATAAAGTAATGAGGCTGTTACGTGTGGAGTTAAGTTATTCAGATCAATGAAGAGGATTGCGATGCTGGATGAAACTTGGATGATATTAATGAGTTAGTTATAAAGTAATGAGGCTGTTATGTGTGGAGTTATGTTATTCATATCAATGATTAATGAGTCAGTTATAAAGTAATGAGGCTGTTACGTGTGGAGTTATGTTATTCAGATCAATGAAGAGGATTGCGATGCGGGATGAAACTTGGATGATATTAATGAGTTAGTTATAAAGTAATGAGGCTGTTATGTGTGGAGTTATGTTATTCATATCAATGATTAATGAGTCAGTTATAAAGTAATGAGGCTGTTACGTGTGGAGTTAAGTTATTCAGATCAATGAAGAGGATTGCGATGCGGGATGAAACTTGGATGATATTAATGAGTTAGTTATAAAGTAATGAGGCTGTTATGTGTGGAGTTATGTTATTCATATCAATGATTAATGAGTCAGTTATAAAGTAATGAGGCTGTTACGTGTGGAGTTATGTTATTCAGATCAATGAAGAGGATTGCGATGCGGGATGAAACTTGGATGATATTAATGAGTTAGTTATAAAGTAATGAGGCTGTTATGTGTGGAGTTATGTTATTCATATCAATGATTAATGAGTCAGTTATAAAGTAATGAGGCTGTTACGTGTGGAGTTATGTTATTCAGATCAATGTAGAGGATTGCGATGCGGGATGAAACTTGGATGATATTAATGAGTTAGTTATAAAGTAATGAGGCTGTTATGTGTGGAGTTATGTTATTCATATCAATGATTAATGAGTCAGTTATAAAGTAATGAGGCTGTTACGTGTGGAGTTAAGTTATTCAGATCAATGAAGAGGATTGCGATGCGGGATGAAACTTGGATGATATTAATGAGTTAGTTATAAAGTAATGAGGCTGTTATGTGTGGAGTTATGTTATTCATATCAATGATTAATGAGTCAGTTATAAAGTAATGAGGCTGTTACGTGTGGAGTTATGTTATTCAGATCATTGAAGAGGATTGCGATGCTGGATGAAACTTGGATGATATTAATGAGTTAGTTATAAAGTAATGAGGCTGTTATGTGTGGAGTTATGTTATTCATATCAATGATTAATGAGTCAGTTATAAAGTAATGAGGCTGTTACGTGTGGAGTTAAGTTATTCAGATCAATGAAGAGGATTGCGATGCGGGATGAAACTTGGATGATATTAATGAGTTAGTTATAAAGTAATGAGGCTGTTATGTGTGGAGTTATTTTATTCATATCAATGATTAATGAGTCAGTTATAAAGTAATGAGGCTGGTACGTGTGGAGTTATGTTATTCATATCGAATTTTGATCTGGTTTTTTGCAAGCATCCATGCTTAAACAGATCCCCCACCCCACCCCACCCCCCTCCCTCCAAGTTTCATCGGATTTCATGGAAGGATTGATTTCTAATGAATTTTTGGAGCGGATGATGCCTGCTCCCCCTAATGCTCTTTGAAAAGATTCCCAGAACTTAGATGTAAACCTGGGATCACGATCACTGACAATACTCGTAGGAACTCCGTGCAGCTTCACAATCTCCTGCAGATAAATTCTGGCAAGCCTCTCTGTATTATACGTGGTTCTAACACGCAAGAAATGAGCCGACTTCGTTAATCGATCAATAATCACCCAGATAGCATCACATCCTTCTCGCGTCCGAGGAAGTCCAACTACAAAATCCATCGCAATACTGTCCCACTTCCATTCGGGAATCTCCAAAGGTTGAAGGAGTCCCGAAGGTTTCTGATGTTCGTACTTCACCTTTTGACAAGTTAAGCATCGAGATACATACTCAGCAATATCACGCTTCATACCCGGCCACCAAAATGAGGTCTTCAAATCATGGTACATCTTCGTGGATCCAGGATGAACTGCATACTTACCCTTGTGAGCTTCCTGCAAAACTTCTTGCTTCAACTCTTCATTCGGTACCACTAACCGTCCTTGAAATCTCCAAATATCATTCTCATCCTTTACTACCTCTTGGTTACCAACCAATTCGCGGACTAACTCTTCATCTTTCTGAGCCTCCTTAATTCTACTGATCAATTCATTCTCTACCTTTATACTTCCCAATCTTATGCTATGCCCTTTCTCCTCTACAGATAAGTTCAAGTCTCGAAAGGCCTCAAACAATTTCAGTTCTTCTATCATCAGAGTTGCAGTGTGCAGTGTCTTCCTACTCAAGGCGTCAGCTACCACGTTTGCCTTTCCTGGGTGGTATTTAAGTTCAAAATCATAGTCCTTCAGAAATTCCATCCATCGATGTTGCCGCATATTCAGCTCCTTCTGGTCGAACAAATACTTCAAGCTCTTATGATCACTGAACATGTCGAACTGCGAACCATACAAGTGGTGCCTCCAGATTTTACGTGCGAACACTATAGCTGCTAACTCCAAATCGTGCGTAGGATAATTTTCTTCGTGAGGCTTAAGTTGTCGAGATGCGTAAGCTACCGCCATACGATCTTGCATCAACACGCATCCAAGTCCTTTCAGCGACGCATCACAGTATACTTCGAACTTCCGGGTAGGATCCGGAATCGTGAGTACGGGAGCACTTGTCAACCTGCTCTTTAGTTCCAAGAAACATTCTTCACAAGCTTCGGTCCACTCAAAAGGCTTGTCCTTCCGAGTGAGACGGGTAAGAGGTTGCACTATCTGAGAGAAATTCTGGATAAACCTTCGATAATATCCAGCCAGACCTAAGAAACTTCTTACTTCGGTGACAGTCTTGGGTCGTTCCCAATTCATGACAGCTTCAACCTTGCTGTGGTCCACCGCGATGCCTTCTGTTGAAATGACATGGCCCAGAAACTGGACCTCTTTAAGCCAAAACTCGCACTTTGACCACTTTGCGTACAACTGCTTCTCTTTCAAGATTTGCAAGACAATCCTCAGATGTTCCGCATGCAGCTCTTCATTAGCTGAGTAAATCAGGATGTCGTCGATAAACACAATAACAAACTGATCAAGGAAGGGGCGGAAGATGCGGTTCATGTAGTCCATGAATACCGCTGGAGCATTTGTAAGTCCGAATGGGATCACCTGATATTCGTAGTGCCCATAACGAGTCCTAAAAGCTGTTTTCGGAATATCCTCCGGTTTAACCCGGATTTGATGGTATCCCGATCGTAGATCTATCTTGGAAAAGACTCTGGCTCCTCTCAGCTGGTCCATCAAATCGTCGATCCTCGGTAGCGGATACTTATTCTTCACCGTAACTTTGTTCAGTTGTCGGTAATCTACACACAGACGTAAACTTCCATCCTTCTTCTTGATCAAGATGGCTGGAGCACCCCATGGAGAGGTACTCGGTCTGATGAATTCCTTTGCCAAAAGTTCTTCTATCTGCTTCTTCAACTCGCGAAGTTCCAAAGGCGCCATACGATACGGGGCAATGGAGATTGGTCCAACTCCAGGAACAAGTTCGATGGAAAATTCTATTTCCCTATGAGGAGGCAATCGAGGTATTTCATCCGGGAATACCTCCTCGAATTCTCTAACTACAGGTACATTCTGAATTTGAGTGTCAACCGAGGTCTCAGCCTCGATCGACAAAAGATATCCTGCTGCTCCCTTGCGGAGCTCTTTTCTAACTTGCAATAAAGAAATGAGAGAGAAAGGTTGAAAATTACCATCTTTCGCATCCAGTGCGAACACCCGTGCTTGCGTAGGCTGTGGATTAACGTTCCGGGGGCATTCATAAGCGAAATGTCCTTGCTGGCCACATCTAAAACATGCATTGTTGTTCTTGCGACAAACTCCAAAGTGATTCTTTCCACACGTAGTACAAACAGTCGCACCCTGCCGTCCAGTCGACGATTGACCAACAGTATAGCTTCTCTTAAAATTTCCAGGCCGCGCCTGCAACTGCGGACCTCTGCCTCGACCCCTACCAGGTGTCGTCCTGAAGAACCTGCCTGCTCTGTTTCCTCCGTGGAATTGCGTTGGTTGCTTATTCAAATTCTTGGCCTCATTGATGATTCCTTCGGCCTGACGACTCTGATTGATGAGCTCCGGAAGTGTACGGTTAGCCGTCGTCAAAATGAGCTTGCGGATTTCCGGATGTAAACCGCTCTCGAACTTTTCCACCTGCCATTCCTCATCGTAAATGTTCCGGTCAAAGTTGGCGTACTCGATCAGTTGCCCAAATTTTGCGATGTACTCATTAACCGACAAGTTATCCTGCCTAAGTGACAGCAATTCAGTGTGTTTCATCCTTCTCATTGCCTTAGGAAAATACTTATCCAAAAATACTTGTCTGAACACGGCCCATGTTAGTTCAACGTCTTGAGCTCTTAGCAGAGCTCTCGCACCAGTCCACCATGTTAAAGCTTCTCCCATCAGCTGGTACGATGCGTAATCAGTCTTCTGCGCTTCCGGGCATGCCATGCGTTCGAAAATATGCTCAATCATTTGCAGCCACTTCGCTGCAGCCTCAGGGTTGTCTTCGCCCTCAAAGGTAGGTGGTTGGAAGTTGCGGAAGTCTTTCAACCTCCGACGGACAATTTCTTCTGCATTGTCATGCAGTGGGGGTTGGTTCTGATTCTGTTGCCTATGGTCGCGCCATTCTTGGCTCATATTCTGAATAAACGTTGCCAGTCCCCCAATGGTAGTGATAAGATCCCCTTCCGCATCGCCAGACCTTCCCCGAGTTGAACCGCGACCACCTGCCATGATTCTGCACTCACATCATGAGATGAGTTGATCAGGCTCACCGCACGTTATTTATGGCAGCAGTCCCAAGTAGGCACTCGAGTTCAATTCGGACAAGTTAGCTATGCATCCGTGTCTTATCACAGAACGGTCTAAACAATCTAACTACCCTAGTCAACATATACTTAAACTATAGCACATTTAGACAGTCAATCAGCAGATAAACACAATCAACAATCCATTCAATCAATCACAAGCAAATCCATGGACCAAACTGCTCTGATACCAATTAGTGTAACGCCCTCCCTTGTATGCATCCAAGAGAGTCGTTTGCTAAGCGGAATTAGAGTCGTTAACGTCACATGAGCTAACAAAGATTCTCATATATAAATTCAAATCCGAAAAACGTTTCTACAATTCTTATCACTTCTGTTTGGACGATAAAAAATATTTCGAGTGATTTAGAAAGAGCACGTTGAGGGCTTCGCGTGCATATAAAATAATAGAAAATCGGAGTTCGTTTGCTCATAAAAACACCACCCGTAAGGTGCACTGTAAAAATTTCAGCACTTAAGTCTTTCAAAATTTCCTTTCACAAACGTTTTCCAAAATAGCCGCTGTTCATGAAAGTTCAAGGTAAAATAGAGATGATAAAGTCTACAGTCATCCAAGAGTACCAAAACATTAATCATTACAGTCATCCAATCAAACAAACAGCAACAGTACACGTCCATTCATCAGCAAGCAACAGCAAATATCATGTCTTCAAATGCTTTTACGTCCTCCTGCCATTTTGGAAAATAGCAGCCCCAAAGGGGTGAGAATAATCCCAGTAGTGTGGCAACAAAACCAGTAATATAACAGTATTAACTAGGCACAAAATCATAAACAGTGACTTCAACATATCCTTGTTCCTTTTCCTTTTTCTTTTTCATCATATTCATATATATTGCGCATATAACGCCTTTCCTTTTCATCATATTCATATATTGCGTATATAACGCCTTTCCTTTGCGCTTTTAGCACCGTCGTGCGCGCACTTCACAGTGGAATCAAATATCCCTTGGCACCTGAGCTCCATGTGGATTCCAACTGTGGGCCTATGCGGACTGATGCCAAGTGTCCCATACCCCGGTACCTTGGGGATGCCTATATGATGCTTGCTCAAACACATGGTCCTGTACATAACTATTCTAAAAGCAAGACCTATATGCTCTTGGTACATGCATGCCATGCTATGCTTTCACACACAAAACGTACAAAAATGCGGTATGATGTAAGGTGCATGCTTATATACCTTTCATATAGCCATCACGGCACATATACTTTTCATATGCGTTATGCTGCCACATAACGTCTTTACCTCATAATCATATAGCCATCACGGCACATTTTTGGCAGTTTCCTTTCATCATAAGGAACATAATACTTTTACGGAATATGGAGCATCATGTCACAATTTTATACCAGTAGTCAATAGTCACATTAGGTAATATCGCCTGACACTTACCTTGCGTGTCTTAAACAATACCAAACAGCAGCGAAGTATCTCACTTCTTAAGCGCACCTAAATCAATTACAACCAATCATTTACAGCGGCGATTTACAGCAGAAACAGTGAGCATACAGCAGCGTTTTACAGTGGAAAACAGTGAGCGTACAACAGTGTTTTACAGCAGAAAAACAGTGAGCATACAGCAGTGTTTTACAGCAGAAAACAGTGACGTTTGTTCTTAAAACAGTGAGCAGAAACAGTGACTTTTTCCTTAAAACAGTGGGCAGAAACAGTGACGTTCTCCTTAAAAACAGTGGACAGAAACCGTGACGTTTTACAGCAGAAAAACAGTAGCACCTTACAGCAGAAACAGTGACCATTTTAAAACAGAAACAGTGACATTTTGGACCTCAAAACAGTGGCAGAACAGTGGCATTAGACAGTGGCAGAAACAGTGGCATTTGAATGTTAAAACAGTGACATAGTCAATGGCATTTGAACCTCAAAACAGTGGCATAAGTAGTGTTATTTGTGCATCAAAACAGTGGCATGAATGGTTGCATTTGAACATGAAACAGTGACATAGGTAGAGGTATTTGCACATCAAAACAGTGGCATAAAGAGAGATTTTTGAACATTAAGACAGTGGCATAAATGGTGATTAAAACAGTGGCATAAATCATGATTTTTGGACATTAAAACAGTGGCATAAATAGTGGTGTTTGAACATCAATATGGTGGTTATTTTATGCAGAAACAGTGGCTCATTAAGTACTAAAACAGTGAGTATTTTTGGTGCAAAACAGTGACATGTATGGCATTAAAACAGTGAGCATTTTATGCAGAAACAGTGGCATGTGATGCACTAAAACAGTGAGCATTTTATACAAAACAGTGGCATCACAATGGTGAGCTTGTCCAACCGAAACAGTGGCATATGCATCCTCAAAACAGTGGCACTTTTATACAAAACAGTGGCATCAAAATGGTGCTCTTGTCAAACCGAAACAGTGGCATATGCATCCTCAAAACAGTGGTAGATTCATTCAAAAACAGTGGCATATTTATACAAAAACAGTGGCATTAAATCAAGCATATTCATGAGACTTTCATTCTATAACTTAAGCATACAAATCATCATAAAATAGCTCCATCCTTATACTTTCACCATGCTCATTCTTGAATCCAAAGCAACACATAATCAAGGAAACATTCAAGCACACACATGGTTACACATAATGAAAGAGGTCTAAGTTCTAGGCTTACCTCTTGTAGCACACACTTCTTGCTCACACACCACACCTTTCTAGTTCTACCAACAACAAGTCCACACTTCCTAGGAGATGATCTATGCGCATAAATGGTGAGGAGGACAATCTTGGACAGCTTCCAAGGTTGAGTAGCAAGGCTGGACAGTGAGGGAAAGAGAGGAGAAAAACTTGCACTTGGTTGGTGTTCTTGAGCCACGGTTTGAGAGTGTGAGGGAAGGTAAGTTACCAAGGTTTTTCTTTCTCCAAGAGGGCTTGTAGTCACGGCTAGAGAGGGAGGAAATGAGGAAGGAACTTGGCTGAATGTAAAATGAGGACAGCCCCCTCATGTGTGCGCATAACTTAAAGAGAAGTGAGGAGGAGTTGCAATGATGAAACATCATGAAATTTCTGGTTTCTTGTGAAGGTGGGACTGCACACAAGGTTTGAACAAGCAAAGGTTTGCTTCTTGGTTACTCTATGCATATGCAAGGAAGTGAAAAGGGGGAAGGTTCAGATCTGAATATTGTCTTACCAAGTCAGAATTTTTAACATCATCAAGCAAGCTATGCGCACAAGGTGGAGTGGAAAGGAGGTGTCATCATGAGCACATGTAAGAGGGTTCTCTAAGTCCACAAGCAAGACAGCTTTGTGGCAGCCAAAAATCTGCTTTGGAGCTGTCCTTGTGCGCATATGATGAGGGAGATGCAGCCCCAAAACCCTTCTTTTGATGCATGTGGAAGCAAGGACAGATTTGGTTCATGATGGACTGCCAAAAGCATGCAGAAATCTGCACATTTCAGCCTCATGATGGAAGGTGTAAGGTGGTTCTCCAAGTCAACACTCAAAGGCAGATTTTGTGTCATAAAAATCTGATGCAAGACCCCTCCATGTGCGCCTAAAATGAAGAAGAATGCAGCCCAAAATAGTGCTAAGGAGTACATGTGTCTTCCATGCAATGAAGTTGAAATCAAATGGTGCACAAGCTAGGTGTGAGGTGGCGGTCATGAAGGGAAAGTTGGCAGATTTTCTAAGTATTTTCTACCCTCTTATGCGCATGAATGAGTGGGATGATACACCTAGCCATGTGAAGGTTCCTTGGTACACAAACATCCTTGTTGGACAAGGCTTAGGGGAGATAAGGGTGGACACAACCTTGGGCTGAACTAGCTTGATCCAAAAGCCTCCTTGGGCCATTGGCCTACACATACAAAGGATCCAATAAGACAAGTCTAAGGGTGGCAAGTCCACACACACTAGCCCACTTCCAAAGTCCAATAAGCACTAAAGCCTTCTAACACACACTCAAATTACACATATGATTTTAATAAATTTCACATGCCTACATATGTACCCTCCTATGATTTAATTTAAATACTTACCTTAGTCTCATCCAAGGATAAAAACCATGAAATTTCGCAAGCCATCAAACATTCACCAAGAATTCGAATTCTACACATGCATCTATATCACTACACACTTATGTATTTTACTAATTATGTGGGATGTTACAATTCCGGTATGATTTTTTGCATGCATGCTTGGAAAAACCATATCTTACTGTTCCCAAAGTTTCATGATTTTTCCGAGTGGGATTAATTTTATTATTAATTTTTCAAGAGGCGTAATTTGAGAAAATCTGAAAAAAAAATGGAAAATCGTACCCAGGCATCGAATTTTGATCTGGTTTTTTGCAAGCATCCATGCTTAAACAGATCCCCCACCCCACCCCACCCCCGCTCCCTCCAAGTTTCATCGGATTTCATGGAAGGATTGATTTCTAATGAATTTTTGGAGCGGATGATGCCTGCTCCCCCAATATATGTGTATATATATAATAGCCTTACATGCAGTTGCCAGTTTCGTTCAACTAGATACCTTTTTTCTGAGGAGGAAGACGTCCAAATTCGGACCTAGAAATTGATATCCGGTATGATTTTTCGCATGCATGCTTGGAAAAACCATATCTTACTGTTCCCAAAGTTTCATGATTTTTCCGATTGGGATTAATTTATTATTAATTTTTCAAGAGGCGTAATTTGAGAAAATCTGAAAAAAAATGGAAAATCGTACCCAGGCATCGAATTTTGATCTGGTTTTTTGCAAGCATCCATGCTTAAACAGATCCCCCACCCCACCCCCCTCCCTCCAAGTTTCATCGGATTTCATGGAAGGATTGATTTCTAATGAATTTTTGGAGCGGATGATGCCTGCTCCCCCCATATGTAATAGGCTTATATGCATTTGCCAATTTTGCACAAGTAGACCACTTTTTTTGCGAGGAGGAAGAAGGCCCAATTTGTAGAGGGTGGCCATCCGATCAAGACTAACGAGAGAATCGTTACGCCCACCCTATTTTTGCCAAATTCCATCGTTTAGACCACTTTTTCGGGGCCTGAAATATTTTTTATCGATCCCTGAACAGGCGAAAATTGAGAAAATCCGAAAAAATGGAAAAGCATACCCCGGCATCGAATTTTGATCTGGTTTCTTTGCAGGCGTCCATACTTAAATATATCCAACATCCCATCCAAGTTTCATTGGATTTCGTGGAGAATTTATTCATTGATCTGAATAACATAACTCCACACATAACAGCCTCATTACTGTATAACTGACTCATTAATCATTGATATAAATAACATAATGATATGCGATCAGCATATAAGGAATTCTAAGATAAAAAGAGGAAGAATGTTACTTAATCTGATGCAAGAAAAGGGCAAAATCAATGTTAATTTGTCAAATATCTTAATCTGAGGTTATGTACTGATTTTATGTTGATTTCATAGGAAAAATGCACAAATTGGAGCTGAAAAGGACAAAGTGAAACTAAAGGCTCACGCTACGAGCGTGGGAATGGCGCTTGCAGCAAATTCAGATTTTAAATTCGAAATTTGAATTCAAATTTATTTTAATTAAATCTTTCCGTTAAACGTTTCTGTAATAAATTCATACTTTAATATTTCCGTTATAACGTTTATGTAATAAATTGTAAGGTTTCCGTTATACGGGCAATATTGGAAATTCACGCTCACAGCGCGGGAATGGCGCTCAGAGCGTGGGAAGAAGAAAATTGGCAGAAGGTCCCGCGCTGAGAGCGCGGGAGTGGCGCTGTCAGCGTGGGAGGCGCGAAAGGATGGAAATTCAAATTTCACATTTTAGGTCAAAGTCTCTTATAAAAAGAGACTCAACCTTTGAAGGAAAGGACATCTCTGAAATCACATCACAAGACCTAGAGGAGACGTTCTTCGTGTTCATCACTCTGTTCTTGTATTCTTCTTTATTTTCTTTCTTTAGTTTATGTTGAAATCAGATCAGCGATCATGTTGTTGATTGGCTAGATCTATTTCTGTAGTCAGGGGGCATGATCCTTTTGTAAACAATTGCTACAAGGATTGAATCATTTTATGTATTGAGTTAATATATTTCATCTTTTATCTTGAGCGTATTGATATTATTTCTGTTAGATCTGATCAACCTAATAGGGAATAATATTCTGGGGATCAGGATTCACAATAGGGATGTTGGAATACTTGATCCTGAAAGGAGATAAAGATGACTCTCCATGCATGTTCTAGGGATAGACTTGTATGGATTGCAGTCGTAGGATTTATCTACGTAATGCTTATTTTCAATTGGAACTACTAAGGGATTAGGGTTCCAATTGAAGTAAAGGGTTAGATCGCCAAGGGATTGGGATCTAACTAATTATTTCTAAAAGATGATAATTTGTCTGAGTTGTTAATGTCAATAGGTTCTATGAATCAATCCGAAGTAAAATTGGGAGCAATCGGTGAATGTACCCTGGCTACAGTCTTTCTCATCACTTTTCCACAAACACATTTCTTCATCTATTTTAAGTCTTCTCCAGAAAAATACAAAAACAATTCTTTTACTTTTATTGTCATTTAATTTAAAGTACAATTAATTGTCAACAATTAATCGATCTATCTAAATTAAGAGGACTGGTTATAGTAGTACTTGTTCATCAATCCCTGTGGAGACGATACTTTCTTATCACTTTATTACTTGGAACGATCGGTGCACTTGCCGAGATCGCAACAAGTTTTTGGCGCCGTTGCCGGGGATTGTGTTTACAATATTACAAATAACCTTAGATTCTTGAGATTAGATTTCTATTTTTTTTTTTATTTTTTTTTTTCTTTTTATCTTGTTTGTGTTGTTCAGGTGCTACTAATAATTTTCTCTGATTTTTATGCGAGGTAGACTTCCGCCTAAAGACTTTGTAATAGATTCTGAAATTACAAAGACAGAAAAGCAACTAAGGAAGGCTGCTAGACAGATCATTTGGGAAGATTTGAAGCACACACCTTTACAACCAATTCAAGAGATGGCAGAAAATAACAATGTTGGTCATGGGCGAGGAGGAAATGCCAACAATCAACCTCCAAGACTGTTGAATACAATTTTGACTCCAGTATTCAACAGGGCCAATTCAAGCATAGTCAGGCCAAATGTGGAGGCTAATAATTTTGAACTCAAGCCATCATTAATTTCTTTGGTGGAAAGGGTTCAATTTTCTGGAGCTGATGATGAAGATCCACATGAGTTTATAGACCGATTCTTGATGGTCTGTGATACCACCAAACACAATGGGGTATCTACAGATGCTATCAGGCTTCGGTTGTTCCCTTTCGCTGTTAAGGGAAAAGCATTGAGGTGGATCGAAAGACAACCAGCAAACAGCATCCTGACATGGGAAGATCTGTCCAGCAAATTCTTTGATCATTTCTTCTCCATGGAGAAATATAATCAGCTGGTGAATGAAATCACAAACTTTCGCCAGTTGGAAGGAGAATCACTCTGTGCAACATGGAACAGATTCCAGGAATTAAACAGGAAATGTGCACATTACGAAGGAGATGATGATAGAAAAGTGGTGATATTTTTCAATGGAATCACCCCTGAAACAAGGATGATAATAAATAGTGCCGCTGGAGGTTCTATTCGGGAAAGCACATCTGAGCAGGCTATTGAGTTGATCAAAAAGCTTGCAAGAAATGAAAATGAAAGTGTGCTAGTTCCCACACAAAGAGCAGTAATAAAACCAGCAGATAGTGATGTAATATCATTATCTAAAAAGTTTGACAGCTTAAGTGAAAAATTTGACAAGTTTCTAGTGTCAAAGGTTCAAACAACTCCACTGATTTGTGACCAATGCCAAGAAAGTCATGAATCCAGTGAGTGTCCAAATCCATCATCCGAAGATTCACTTCAACAATTACAGGTGAATGGGATCTGGTATGATCAGCGTCCTCAACAACAAAATTTCCAGCGAAATCAAAATTTCCCTGGTAGTAACAACAATTTTCAACGGAGGACTCAAGGATCAGGTATGGATTTTAAAGCTAACAATAATTATGCTCAATCTTCACAGAATCAACAAAGTGAGCCTGCTGAGTGGGAAAAAGCTTTTGCTCAGATGGCTAAGGCTTCTAATGAGATGGCTCAACACACTAATGCTTTTATGGAGGAGACTCGAGCCAACAACAAGAACACAAATGCTTCTATTAGGAACCTGGAGAATCAGATAGGCCAGCTGGCAAAGCAATTTTCAGAAAGAATTCCAGGTACATTTCCAAGTAATACAATTATCAATCCAAAAGAGGATTGCATGTATATTACAACTAGAAGCGGGAAAGTAGTGGCAACCCCAGAAAAGCCGAACACAAAGATGGAAGCTAAGAAGAAGCTTAAGGAGGTTAAGGAGCCAGAAAATGAAATTGAAAAACCTGTGGAAGAAGAAAAGCCAGTTGAGAAGAAGAAGTTTGAGCTGAGCCATGAATATGTGATGTCTCAAGCACCTTATCCAGCAAGGTTCAAGAAAGAGATTTATAACAAGCATTATGACAGGTTTTTAGACATCTTCAAGAAGCTACACATAAACATACCTTTTGCTGAAGCTTTGTCTAGCATGCCAAATTATGCAAAGTTTATGAAGGACTTGTTGTCAAGGAAGCACAAACTGCAGGAATGCCAAACGGTGACACTCACTGAGGAGTGTAGTGCTATTATTACCAAGAAGGTCCCGCCTAAGCGTAATGATCCAGGGAGCTTCAATATCCCTATTGAAATTGGGAACACAAAAATCAGTCGGGCATTGTGTGATCTTGGGGCTAGCATTAATCTGATGCCCCTTTCTGTTTGCAATTCCTTGGGGATTACCGAGTTGAAGCCTACTCAAGCATCTTTACAACTTGCTGATAAGTCCTCAAGGAAGCCGAGTGGAATAATAGAAGATGTTCTTGTGAAGGTGGACAAGTTCATTTTTCCTGCTGATTTTGTGGTGTTGGATATGGAAGGAGGAGCTGCAATGCCTCTTTTGTTGGGTAGACCTTTCTTAGCTACATCCCGTGCATTGATTGATGTTGAAAATGGAAAGCTTGAGCTAAGGATGAATGATGAGACCGTTACCATCAATGTCTTTAAATCTTTAAAACAGTCTTCTCACAAAGATGATTGTTTTAAAGTTTCAAAGGAAAAACAAAATGTGGCGGTTAAGGTTCCTAAAAAAACAAATGATGCCAAGAAAGATGGTGTCATGAAGGTGGAATCGAAGGAGTCTCCTAAAACTCTAAAAGAAATCTTCTTTTGTAACAAGGTAGTGACTGAAGTATTAAAGGAACAGGAGACTGATTCAAAAGATAAAGATCCATCTTCCCATACCAACAAAATTCTTAATGAGAAGGATGACAAACATGAGAAGAAACCCCAAGGGCGGAGTCATCCTACAATGAAGAAGGTACTGAGAAAGGAGGTGATCAAACTCTTTGATAAGAGTTGGAGACACGGGAAGCTAAAGTTTGACAAGAGACATAGAGATTCTATCTCTAAGAAGAATCAAAGCTTCAAAGAGTTTCTAACATGGCTCCATGGTTTGGGCCAAATCTGGGAATGGTGGCTCCAAACACCAAGGCAGCCAATACCACCAGATCCTCCATTTGCTGAGTCATCCCACGCTGCTGAGTGGGATGACATGGAGGTTTGACTTTTTCTCCTTGCTGACGGAGATTTTGTACATTAGTTTATTTTTCTATTTTGTATTTTAGTTAGTATATTTTTCTCTGATGTTTTAATGTGCGCATTATAGTCTCTTCTATATGCCACTGCTTGTTCCATTGTGCAGGTTTTCCTTCTTGTGGTTTAATTATTGCTGAGGACAGCAATGCTCTAAATCTGGGAATGGTGGGCTTGCGCCTTAGAACTGCAATTCTTCTATCAGGGGAGATATCCTAACTCTTTTCATTTTCTTAGTTATTTTTTTTTAGTTATTTGGTGTGCCATTAAAAAAATTAAAAAAAAAAAAAAAAATAAAATAAAAAAATAAAAAATGTGTGTTTTGAACAAATCCCAGGTTTAAATGTGCTCATCTTGTTAATGTACATGATTAAATTCTTTGAATATATTGTATGACTTTCTGACATAACATTGCATAGGCATAATTAGATTGCATGATTGCTCGTTTGTCTGAATTAATATTGTGAAATTCTGATAATGTCTGAGGTCAATTTTCTTGAGTCTGCATTGATACCATAGCTGTGAGGTTTTGAGCCTAAACACTGAAATTTTTGTTGAGAGGTCTCACTGTTGTAATACTCTAGAACTTGATTTGTTTCTCTATTATGCATGCATTGATTGATATGATAAAGGCATTTTGTTCTTAATTGCTATTGGCCAAAATAACTCACCTGTATGAAATTTTCCCTTGCTAGCCCCTTTGAGCTTGAACTTATTTGTTGATAAATGACCTATGGCCTAATTGATGGCTTAGCCTATATCCATGTGACTTACCTTGATTGAGATTGAATCACTAAATGTGTTGAAAATAAAATAAAGAAATTGAGGTAAGCTCCACAAAGGTCAAATGATTAAGGGATAAAGAAAAAAAAAAAAAAATATTCATCTATGCCCTTATAAAAAAAAAAAAAAAAAAAGCAAGAAAAAGGAAAAGAGTAAAAGGTGGCTGGAAGGAATTAATTCCCGAAATTCTGTGGGAATGCTAGTGGAGCAAAAATCATTGAATTGAATGTGTTAAAGTGAAATAATATCATTTTTTCAATCTCATTGTTGTTTGAGCTACTATCCATATATTCCTACCCTGTTACCCCGGCCAAGTTACAACCTGTGAAGTCCTTTTGATCAATTAATGCATGTGTGTGATTCTTCATTTTTTAAGAATTTTTGAGAATATGATCAAGCCTATGGTAGTGTTATAGCTTTGAGTGATTGAGTGCTCATTATACCCTTAAACACTGAGTGTTGAGTGAATATTATTTATCTGTGTGAGGGATAACCAATGTAGACTTGTATCTCTAAGAAGCTGATGACATTATTGGGAGTTTATGATGTTGAGTCAGGCATGCATGGCATATTGTGTCTGAGAGTGTCTCTGGAATGTTATGTTGGATTAATTGATTATTTCCTAGATTGAGTCTTGTACATTGCTGGGGACAGCAACGTTTAAATCTGGGAATTATTTGATATGCGATCAGCATATAAGGAATTCTAAGATAAAAAGAGGAAGAATGTTACTTAATCTGATGCAAGAAAAGGGCAAAATCAATGTTAATTTGTCAAATATCTTAATCTGAGGTTATGTACTGATTTTATGTTGATTTCATAGGAGAAATGCACAAATTGGAGCTGAAAAGGACAAAGTGAAACTAAAGGCTCACGCTACGAGCGTGGGAATGGCGCTTGCAGCAAATTCAGATTTTAAATTCGAAATTTGAATTCAAATTTATTTTAATTAAATCTTTCCGTTAAACGTTTCTGTAATAAATTCATACTTTAATATTTCCGTTATAACGTTTATGTAATAAATTGTAAGGTTTCCGTTATACGGGCAATATTGGAATTTCACGCTCACAGCGCGGGAATGGCGCTCAGAGCGTGGGAAGAAGAAAATTGGCAGAAGGTCCCGCGCTGAGAGCGCGGGAGTGGCGCTGTCAGCGTGGGAGGCGCGAAAGGATGGAAATTCAAATTTCACATTTTAGGTCAAAGTCTCTTATAAAAAGAGACTCAACCTTTGAAGGAAAGGACATCTCAGAACACACATCACAAGACCTAGAGGAGGCGTTCTTCGTGTTCATCACTCTGTTCTTGTACTCTTCTTTATTTTCTTTTTCAGTTTATGTTGAAATCAGATCAGCGATCATGATGTTGATTGGCTAGATCTATTTCTGTAGTCAGGGGCATGATCCCTTTGTAAACAATTGCTACAAGGATTGAATCATTCTATGTATTGAATTAATATATTTCATCTTTTATCTTGAGCGTATTGATATTATTTCTGTTAGATCTGATCAACCTAATAGGGAATAATATTCTGGGGATCAGGATTCACAATAGGGATGTTGGAATACTGATCCTGAAAGGAGATAAAGATGACTCTCCATGCATGTTCTAGGGATAGACTTGTATGGATTGCAGTCGTGGGATTTATCTACATAATGCTTATTTTCAGGCGGAACTACTAAGGGATTAGGGTTCCAATTGAAGTAAAGGGTTAGATCGCCAAGGGATTGGGATCTAACTAATTATTTCTAAAAGATGATAATTTGTCTGAGTTGTTAATTTCAATAGGTTTTATGAATCAATCCGAAGTAAAATTGGGAACAATTGGTGAATGTACCCTGGCTACAGTCTTCTTCATCACTTTTTCTACAAAAACATTTCTTCATCTATTTTAAGTCTTTTTCAGAAAACAACAACCAATCGATTTATCTAACTTAAGATAGGACTGGTTATAGTAGTAATTGTTTATCAATCCCTGTGGAGACGATAGATTTTTATTTTTTTTTATTCTTATGCTGTTAAGGGAAAAGCATTGAGGTGGATCGAAGACAACCAGCAAACAGCATTCTGACATGGGAATATCTGTCCATTGAATTCTTTGATCATTTCTTCTCCATGGAGAAATATAATCAGCTGGTGAATGAAATCACAAACTTTCGCCAGTTGGAAGGAGAATCACTATGTGCAACTTGGAACAGATTCCAAGAATTAAACAGGAAATGTGCACATTACGAAGGAGATGATGATAGAAAAGTGGTGATATTTTTCAATGGAATCACCCCCGAAACAAGGATGATAATAAATAGTGCCGCTGGAGGTTCTATTCGGGAAAGCACATCTGAGCAGGCTATTGAGTTGATCAAAAAGCTTGCAAGAAATGAAAATGAAAGTGTGCTAGTTCCCACACAAAGAGCAGTAACAAAACCAACAGATAGTGATGTAATATCATTATCTAAAAAGTTTGACAGATTAAGTGAAAAATTTGACAAGTTACAAGTGTCAAGGTTCAAACAACTCCTCTGATTTGTGACCAATGTCAAGAAAGTCATGAATCCAGTGAATGTCCAAATCCATCATCCGAAGATTCACTTCAACAATTACAGGTGAATGGGATCTGGTACGATCAGCGTCCTCAACAACAACAAAACTTCCAGCGAAATCAAAATTTCCCTGGTGGTAACAACAACTTTCAACGGAGGACTCAAGGATCAGGTATTGATTTTAAAGCTAATAATAATTATGCTCTACCTTCACAGAATCAAAAAAGTGAGCCCGCTGAGTGGGAAAAAGCTTTTGCTCAGATGGCTAAGGCTTCCCAAAGATGGCTCAACACACCAATGCTTTCATGGAAGAAACCAGAGCCAACAACAAGAACACAAATGCTTCTATTAGGAACCTGGAGAATCAGATAGGCCAACTGGCAAAACAATTTTCAGAAAGAATTCCAGGTACATTTCCAAGTAATACAATTATCAATCCAAAAGAGGATTGCAGCTATATTACAACTAGAAGCGGGAAAGTAGTGGCAACCCCAGAAAAGCCAAACACAAAGATGGAAGCTAAGAAGAAGCTTAAGGAGGTTAGGAGCCAGAAAATGAAATTGAAAAACATGTGGAAGAAGAAAAGCCAGTTGAGAAGCAAAGTTTGAGAAAGCCATCTGGCGGTGCTGTTCAAGCACCTTACCCAGAAAGGTTCAAGAAAGAAGCCTATAATAAGCATTATGACAGGTTTTTGATATCTTCACAAAACTGCACATCAATATTCCTTTTGCTGAAGCTTTGTCTAGCATGCCAAATTATGCAAAGTTTATGAAGGACTTGTTGTCAAGAAGCACAAACTGCAGGAATGCCAAACGGTGACACTCACTGAGGAGTGTAGTGCTATTATTACCAAGAAGGTCCCGCCTAAGCGTAATGATCCAGGGAGCTTCAATATCCCTATTGAAATTGGGAACACAAAAATCAGTCTGGCATTGTGTGATCTTGGGGCTAGCATTAATCTGATGCCCCTTTCTGTTTGCAATTCTTGGGATTACCGAGTTGAAGCCTACTCAAGCATCTTTACAACTTGCATTCCTTGGAATAATAGAAGATGTTCTTGTGAAGGTGGACAAGTTCATTTTTCCTGCTGATTTTGTGGTGTTGGACATGGAAGTTAGGAGCTGCAATGCCTCTTTTGTTGGGTAGACCTTTCTTAGCTACATCCCGTGCATTGATTGATGTTGAAAATGGAAAGCTTGAGCTAGGATGTGTCCGTTACCATCAATGTCTTTAGCTTTAAAACAGTCTTCTCACAAAGATGATTGTTTTAAAGTTTCAAAGGAAAAACAAAATGTGGCGGTTAAGGTTCCTAAAAAAACAAATGATGCCAAGAAAGATGGTGTCATAAAGGTGGAATCGAAGGAGTCTCCTAAAACTCTAAAAGAAATCTTCTTTTGTAACAAGGTAGTGACTGAAGTATTAAAGGAACAGGAGACTGATTCAAAAGATAAAGATCCATCTTCCCATACCAACAAAATTCTTAATGAGAAGGATGACAAACATGTAAGAAACCCCAAGGGCGAAGTCATCCTTGCCAAAAAAACGTAAACCAAGGCATGAAAAATGGAGTAGGATAACTCAAATGATAAAAACAATGCCAGAAATGGATTCAGGACGAAAAATTGAATGAATAGGCAAGTTTTGAAAATTTTGATGAATAGTGATTTTCCGGTGTAAAAATACTGCGGTATAATTGTACCGATAAGAGTGAAATTTTATGAGTATTTTGAGGAAATAAAAATATATCAAGAACCAGAAAAATATGTAGAATGTGAATTTGTGATTGGAATTAGGTGAGGGATTAAAGTTAAATCGCGTGTGGGACCCGCTCCCACCAAACCCACTTAGTTTCTTTCTCTTTTTCCCCTCCCCCACGCGACCTTCTCTCTCTCTCTCTCTCTCTTTTCTTTCTTCTTCTTCTTCTCCCTCCCTTGCGCACGCCTCCATGGAAAGCAAAGGCAAGAAATTTTCTTTCCCTTTTTCACACTCTTGAGCCGCCAAATTGATAAAGTTCCAACACCAAAGTGGTTTATAGTGAAGTTGTGAGTATATTACCCTTCTTGAGAGAGTCATGAAAGTGAGTGTGTGATGAGATCTTTTCCCACCTATTTGGTGCGAATTTGAGGTGTTTGAGGGCTATTGGTGGTGTTTTGGCTTGGGAGGAGGCTTGGTTATCACTCCTAGGAACATTTGCAAGCTATTAGTGGTAAGAATTCTTGTTCCCCTTTGAGTTTCATGAAGATCACAAAATGGGTTTTTTGGGTTGAAGTTGTGTTCATAAATGTGATGTTTTAGGACTTTTAATGGTGTTGCTCCTTTGGAATTAAATGTTTAGAATGATGAATAATGATGATTGAACCAATACAAAATTTATGGTGATATATAATTTTATAACTTAGTGAAATTTGGTGGAAATTGATGAAATGGTGTGTTGTGATCATGAATGTATTGGTTGAGAATTGTTGAGTATTGGTTGGTATGAATAAATGGTAAGATTATATGATGAGAATAAGTTTTAAATTGAATTGAAAACCTTGGGGTACCATTATGCGATCAGCATATAAGGAATTCTAAGATAAAAAGAGGAAGAATGTTACTTAATCTGATGCAAGAAAAGGGCAAAATCAATGTTAATTTGTCAAATATCTTAATCTGAGGTTATGTACTGATTTTATGTTGATTTCATAGGAGAAATGCACAAATTGGAGCTGAAAAGGACAAAGTGAAACTAAAGGCTCACGCTACGAGCGTGGGAATGGCGCTTGCAGCAAATTCAGATTTTAAATTCGAAATTTGAATTCAAATTTATTTTAATTAAATCTTTCCGTTAAACGTTTCTGTAATAAATTCATACTTTAATATTTCCGTTATAACGTTTATGTAATAAATTGTAAGGTTTCCGTTATACGGGCAATATTGGAATTTCACGCTCACAGCGCGGGAATGGCGCTCAGAGCGTGGGAAGAAGAAAATTGGCAGAAGGTCCCGCGCTGAGAGCGCGGGAGTGGCGCTGTCAGCGTGGGAGGCGCGAAAGGATGGAAATTCAAATTTCACATTTTAGGTCAAAGTCTCTTATAAAAAGAGACTCAACCTTTGAAGGAAAGGACATCTCAGAACACACATCACAAGACCTAGAGGAGGCGTTCTTCGTGTTCATCACTCCATTCTTGTATTCTTCTTTATTTTCTTTTCAGTTCATGTTGAAATCAGATCAGCGATCATGATGTTGATTGGCTAGATCTATTTCTGTAGTCAGGGGCATGATCCCTTTGTAAACAATTGCTACAAGGATTGAATCATTCTATGTATTGAATTAATATATTTCATCTTTTATCTTGAGCGTATTGATATTATTTCTGTTAGATCTGATCAACCTAATAGGGAATAATATTCTGGGGATCAGGATTCACAATAGGGATGTTGGAATACTGATCCTGAAAGGAGATAAAGATGACTCTCCATGCATGTTCTAGGGATAGACTTGTATGGATTGCAGTCGTGGGATTTATCTACATAATGCTTATTTTCAGGCGGAATTACTAAGGGATTAGGGTTCCAATTGAAGTAAAGGGTTATCGCCAAGGGATTGGGATCTAACTAATTATTTCTAAAAGATGATAATTTGTCTGAGTTGTTAATTTCAATAGGTTTTATGAATCAATCCGAAGTAAAATTGGGAACAATTGGTGAATGTACCCTGGCTACAGTCTTTCTCATCACTTTTTCTACAAAAACATTTCTTCATCTATTTTAAGTCTTTTTCAGAAAAATACAAAAACAAAGCTTTCACTTTTATTGTTATTTAATTTAAATTACAATTATTTGTCAACAACCAATCGATTTATCTAACTTAAGAGGACTGGTTATAGTAGTAATTGTTTATCAATCCCTGTGGAGACGATACTTACTTATCACTTTATTACTTGGAACGATCGGTGCACTTGCCGAGTTCGCAACAGTACCATTATGTGAATTTGGAACCATGTTAGGTTGGAAGGAAATTGAAGTGTTAGTGAATAATTGTGAATTGGTGAGTAGTGAGGGTTAAATTATTGGTTGTGTGCCATTGGGCCTAAGTGATTGTACTTGATGATGAATTGTGCAAATGAATGGTTGTATGGAAATTGTGTTGATGATCATGTGGTTGATCATATAGGTTGCCTCTCACGAACGCTATGGAAGCGGATTAAGCTTGGAGCTTACGTATGAAGCATTGGCTCGGAGTTGAGGTAAACCTTTGGAACTCGGGTTTAGTCCCTTGTGTGCTCCACCACGCCTAGTGGAAGGTTGTGGTTGGAATTTTTGTTATTGAACATTGTGTGAATATGTATGTTCATGCATTATTGCTTGATTGTGTGGCATGCTTGAAGCATGTTGTGTGTAAATTGTTTGACTTCTGGCCAGTAGATGTGTGTTGGTTTGGACTTCCGCTGGATAATTTCGCTGAGGATTCCAGTCGGGTTTTGTCGTGGGACTGACTTTGGGAGCGGTACCAGGATGATCCAAATGTGGGACTTCCACTGGACAGGGCTCATGAGGAGTTCCAGTTGGGTTTTGCCATGAGGTCGTCTCAACCATGGGAGAGGCACCAAGAAGAGTGGAGCATGAGGTGCATATGGAAGGCATCGCATGTTAGAGGATTTAGTTGGAGACATTTAGGATAGGGTATTATGTTTTGAATTGAGGCCATGAACTTGTGCATGTTGAAAATGCCATGCATTTGTAAATGTATAACTATATTTGATGTATATGTATCTTATTTGTGAGCATGGGATCTGTCCATAGCCACCTATGATGAATTGGAAGCATGTAAATGTAAAGTAAAGGGCTCTAAGCCTAATTTATTAATGGATTATTATGCTAGTTAACAAAAGCATGTAATGAAACCTTTGTGATTGGAACATAATGAATATCATACCTGTAAATGGATTGTGATGGGTTGTAAGTGCCCCAAGGCGTTGTTGTTCCTTGTGCGTGCCACCCATATGATTTTACATACCTTATGTATTTAGGTTGCATTGGCAAATTGGGGATTGTTGTAAAAACAAAGGGAACTCTGGCCAATTTTCGGGAAATTAACATGTTTTAGCAAACTTTGAGAGAACGTATCTCCCTCCACTGTGGTCCAATAGGGATGAGCCTCACACCATTTTGAAGGTGGAGTTACCCTCTATGTTGTGTCAGAATTTGGGGTTAATCGGAGTTGGAAATGGGGCAGTACAAGGTCGGGAACTCAGCCCCTGGAGTGGCCCCTGCACAAGTGCAAGAGGCTGAATGTAAAAATTTGACAGTGGTGTGGTGCCACTGTGGCGCTATGGTGCACTGAAGAAATACGAAAGTTGCTAAAAATGGCAGTGGGGTGGCGCTGGTTGGTGCCATAGTGGCGCCACCTGGCGCCAATGTGCAGGAAAATCAAGTATTGTGTAATTCCGTTGTGCTGAGCCGTCTGTTCCAGATTTGGTTCAGATAATTAGGAAACGTATAAAGTGGTGATTAATTTAAGGGGTTTATGGGAACCCTATGAGTATAATAATAAGTGAAATAAATTATGTCAGTAGATGAAATAAGTCTTCCGCAATGTGTCACTGTTACGGTCACAGCTTCTAGTTATTTTGTTTTAACGATTTTAGATGTTGCGTAATGAATGAAAAATGTTTACCCGTATTTTATAATGAACTGCTTTGATTGTAACTACGCTTAATATCATAATTAATGATAACAACACCGGTGAACAACGGGTTGTTACAGATATCACCAAGTTTGTTCAAAGCTGCCCCACTTGCCAGCTGATTAAGACTTCCACAGCTCCTCCCTTGGGACTTCTCCAACCTTTGCCCATACCTCAAGGTGTTTTCGAAGATTTGACACTTGGTTTCATCAATGGCTTACCATTATCTCGTGGTTTTTCTACTATACTAGTGGTGGTGGACCGTCTCACCAAGTATGCTCATTTTGGTGCATTACAATCTCACTATACAACTTCCATGGTGGCCAAATTATTCTGTGATGTGGTGGTTAAGTTGCATGGCTTTCCTAGGAGCTTAGTTTCTGACAGAGATAGTATCTTCCTTAGTAAATTTTGGACAACTCTCTTCCAACTCAGTGGCACAAAGTTGAAGAGAAGCGCCGCGTGTCATCCCCAAACGGATGGTCAATCGGAGGTCACCAACCGTTAATTGGAACAATATCTTTGTGCCTTCTGTCATGATGCAAATCAGCGGTGGTTTTTGCATTTGGGGTAGGCTGAATTGCATTACAACACAGCCTTCCATTCAAATGTCCCCTTTTCACGCTTTGTACGGGAAGCTTCCTAATATGATTCCCCATTATCCTCGAGGGTTAGTTAAGGTAGAAGCTATAGATACCTTGTTGTGTCATCGAGATGAGCTGCTGCAACAGTTAAAAAATTGAAGGATGCTCAAGACCGAATGAAAATCCAGGCTGATCGCCATCGGAGAGATATCAATTTGGCAATTGGAGATTTAGTGCTGGTAAAATTGAAGCCATATAGACAGATTACAGTAGAGAAATGCAGCAATCAAAAGCTGGCGAAGAGATATTTTGGGCCATTCCTAATTGTCCGGGTATTAAGTCCAGTAGCTTACCAATTAGAATTACCAATCGGTTGTAAGATACACCTTTCTTTTCATGTTTCTGTATTGAAACCATTCAAGGGTGATACATCAGTACCAGTGCTTTCCATGCCTTCCTTGTCTTGTGAAATTCTTCCTTTACAGCAACCGATTGCAGCCCCCATGTCCAGAAATGTTACTGTAAATGGAGACCTCACTATACAATGGCTTATTCAATGGTCCCATTCCTTTCCAGAGGATGCTTCCTGGGAGGATGAACATGAATTGCAGCAATGCTATCCTCATTTGAACCTTGAGGACAAGGTTCCATATGAAGAAGGGGCGAGTGATACATCGAGGAAGCCAATTAGAAGCAGACGAGCCCCAATGTGGGCTAAAGACTATTCTGTAAACATGTAGTCATTGATAGAATAGTCACTTAGGAACATGTTATTGTTATTCTTTGGTTGGTTATTCTGTTATTCTTTTGTTTTTCCTAGTTAGCAACTAGAAGACTACCAAGGGTATAGATAGGAAACTTGTAACATTGTGGCATTTATCATTCAGAAACAAAACAATTCAGTATCTTCTTCTATTTTTCTTGCCATCGATAAGAATCCCTCTTATCATCTACAAACAGTATCAGAGATAACCTCTTGCAATGACTTTCCTTGGTGATGGTAATGGAGAGACTTACAGGTTATGGTTGTTGCTTCCGGTGACACAGGTTAGTGGCACAACTAGTGTCTTTTAGCAACTCTATATGAGGATGAAGAGGAAGATCCCATTCGTGGTGGTTTTAACTAGCTCGGTGATCTATCTCCTCTCTTCTTTTTTCGTTGGTTCCCCTTAAAACGCACTCACCCTCCTTCTTCCTTTTTGTTTTTGTATGGCTCTTATGGACACCTTTATATAGGAGGCTCTTGTCGGCTAAAGAAAAAAGCCCATCATATGCAGTTAGGGATGTGCATGGGTCGAAACGAACCGGATTTTTGGAAAATCGAACTAAATTGGTTTAATGGTTTGGTTCTGAAGTGGTTCGATTTAGTTTAAAACTGGTTCGGTTCGGTCCGGAACCGGTTCAAGTCGACCCTCTTTTGAAAAGAAAAAAAAATTTAAAAATTTAAAAATAAAGTTATAAAAATCAATTTGGTGTGGTTTGAAAACGGTTCGGTTCGGTTCAAAAAATTTCGGTTCTTAAACTAGTTCTAAAACCGGTTCGGTTCATGAACTGGTTCTTTAAAAACCAGTTCGGTTCATGAACTGATTTTTAAAAAGCGATTATTTTAAGAGCGGTTCGGGTTGTTCAGTTCAATTTTTTGGTTACTTTGCACACCCATCTTCAGAGGTTAACTGCAAAAATATGACGTATGGATAGCCGTCTGAATTTCCTTTGGGAGCACAAGTTGCACATATGTGGTCCAATAATATTAGTTGCTTCTAGCATTTGGTTTCTTCACGTATGTTGAAGAAGTTCAGCACCGCCTTAATGTGCCAAATCAGTGTGTGAGGGTTAACACTTCTATTCCCAATTCTTTCTTTGTGAACTACATGTTTCCCAAAGTCACGTGCCTTGGTGGCATCATAATTTGGGTTAAACCCCTTTGTATTGTTTTCATAGCTGCACTAGCTTTGCTAAAAGGAAAATTACACTATAATTAACTAAGACAATATACGCATGGGCAGGGAAATGGATGATGGATGAGCCCACAATATTTAAATGATTTCAACTATTCTTCCTGATCACTAATTGACAAAAACCTTACTGTAACTAAAGAGTAAAATAATCATCAATTATCAATTTCTTTTCTTTTTTTCTTTTTTATATAAAACAAAGATAAATAATAAAATGGTAATAATATACTTCAAAATAAAATGTGATCACATTTTATTTTATTTTTTTATTTTTTATTTTTTATTTTTCTGTGTGAGGACAAAATTGAGTGGTTATACTAAGGCAATGGCTCCTACAATTCAAGCAAAAAAACTCAGCCCCTAACCACAACTAATCAGCAGCTTCCACTCAGAAAACAAGAGTCTTTTTCCCACACAAGTCTTTCCCACACACGAACATGATGTTTTGATGAAGGAGGCAAGGAGAAAGGTGATCACTTTCTGGATTTTTTGAAGAAGAATGAAGGTAATAATGGGGACAGCAAAGGCAGCAACAAAACTCACGTAGAAACTGGTGGAAATCAGCCTAGGGTTTCGTGCATTTTGTATTTATAGGCTCATTAAACTAATTTGTCGGTATTAGTGCTAATATCTCCGCTAATCATTTTAACTTCAAACTTCAGATTCTGAACCTAGCCATTTTTCTAGGATTTGTCATATTTTTGTTATAATTCTCGCAGCACATTACCGGTACGCATTTTTACGTAGCCGATATCGGTTCTGACGTCAGTTCTCATTATTATGACTCCAAACTTGGTATTCTTAACCTAAATATTTTTCTAGGAATGTACATGTACTTATTATAATTTTTCGGGATACTTCACCGGTACGCATTTATACCGAGAAGCATAACCAATATCTGCACTTTTCGTCAGAAAAACGATTTCAACGTCATTAATCCCTTACTATAATTATTTAAGTCTTCCCATATTTATTCAAAGTCAATTATGAAATTATTCCTTAAACTCACTATTAAATTATTAAAATTTCTAATTTAGCGGTGCGGGTTCTTTCGTTCACTCCACCTTTTAAGAATTTTGTCCGCAAAATTAGAGACATGCTCGTCCTTAAACTCGGGGTATTTCCGGAGAAGCTCGTCGTCCTGCTCCCAAGTACACTCCTCTGGGGTCCTTCCTTCCCATTGCACCTTGACCATGGGAATGACCTTGCTTCTCAGTTTCTTCTGGCCACGATCAAGTATCTTGAGTGGTCCGATGGAGGTCTTTAAGTTCTCCCGGACTTCCACATCATTCGGTTGCACTACGTGCGAAGAATCCGCTACGTATCACCGAAGCTGTGACATGTGAAACACGTCATGGATGTTCGCTAAGTTTGCAGGCAAGGCAAGCTGGTAGGCAACAGGCCCTACCCTACCAAGAATCTAGTATGGCTCAATGAATACAGGGCTAAGCTTCCTCACTCCGAGGGCACGACCAACACCGATGACAGGTGAAAGTCTCACGAGCACGTGCTCACCTTCACTGAACTCTAGTGGCCGATGCTGGTTATCATAGTAACTCTTCTGGCGATTTTGTGCTTGCTTAAGCTTTTCTCTGATCATCTGGATCTGCTGGGTGGTATCTTGGACAAAGTCCAAGCCAAACAACTCTTGATCCCCAACCTCAGACGAACAGGTAGGAGTCTGACACCTCTACCATATAGTGCCTAGTAGAGTGTCATGCCCAAGCTAGCATGAAAGATGTTGTACGAAAACTCAACCAACGGTAGATACCGATCCCATGCTCCAATGTGCAAGCTCTCAACATGTCCTTCAATATCTGGATGGTCCGCTCAGTCTGTCCATCAGTCTGAGGGTGATAGGTTGTACTCAATCTCAACTGACTACCAAAAGCTCCCTGCAGCGCCTCTCAGAATCGAGATGTGAACTTCGGGTCCCTATCACTAATGACCCTATGTGTGATCATTGTAGGTTGCCTCCCACGGACGTGATCCTTGAGGATTGAGTTTCGTGGATTGCCTTTGGTCGTTGATCAAAAGGATTTAGGTAAGTACTTATGTCACATTTGCATGAATGCTTGAATGACCAAATGAGTGGTCTTTATGGTACTAACGTATATGGAAATGACCTGTTGTGTAGGCATTTCTGGTTGGACTAAGTAATGTTGTAACTTGCATTGAAGCTAAGTTACGGTGTAATTTGCATGAATGCATTGAAGCATCGTCTCACACAAGCAAAGAATCATAAATAGCATTCCTTGCATATCATCTGTGGCAGCCATGGTAAAAATGGAAACCTACAATAACACATGATAATTTATCAACAAACATAATAAAAAAATAGAAAAACCATAAATCAAATTAGACCCCAAAAAAGGTTATGAAACCTAAACCCTAAACTACATACATAACCCTAATCTAAACTAAACAACCATCAAACCAAAGAATCAAAGCAAAAAACACAAGCAAATCGAACCAAACAATATTGAACGAAACTAGGATTCATAAATCACAAAAAAGAGGAAAAAATTTAAAAACCGATGAATACATACCAATAAGTGAGAGGAATGAGCGATTGATGTTTTGTCAAGCCACCGCACGATTGGAAGAAGATTTTGGGCAAAATCACGAATTTGGGGCTTAGGGTTTGGTTATAATCGATTATAACCCCCTCTGCCAAATTGGGGTTTTAAAAAAATGTTTCTACCGTTATTTAATCGATTAAACAGTTGTAGTTTAATCAATTAAATAACGAGGTCAACGAATCGATTACGCCCCATATTGTAATCGATTAAATAGTGGCAGATTGGTGTAATGTTTTTGGTGAGCGACAAAATGGTTATTTTTAAATTAATGAATGGCAAAAAGGTCAAAAATTCAAGGAAATAACCATAAAGGTAAGGGTAATATAAATGTATTTTTTTATATTTAGTAAAGGATGTACCCAATGGATACATCCGTACTACTGGAAATACTTTCTTTGGGAGAAGGGCTCTTCAACACCAGCTTTGAACCTAACACTTGCTTTAGTCTCTGTTTGTGATGATATAAATCTCTCCCCACAACTCAAGAATTAAGAATTATTGCAACAACAAGTCTCCCATACATAAAAATTACACAAGAACAAGAAAAATCTTGGATTACTTTTTGAAAAAGTATAAATCAATTTTTCTACAGTAATAAGATTACTATACCTGATTCACTTACTTCTATTATGTCAATATCAATCACTACTATAGGTATTCTGGTTATTATTTACAGAGATAATATATGTTTCATGATCAAGGATATTTGAGATTTTTTGCTTATATGAGTTTATTTAATACTGCAATGTTGGGATTGGTTACTAGTTCTAATTTGATACAAATTAATATTTTTTGGGAATTGGTTGGATTATGTTCATAGAAGCCCATAAAGGTCCATTTACAGGTCATGCCCCTCCCATGAGTAAATATATTGTAGTAGCCTCATTAGACCGTATATTTTTCTTGTTATATCCAGATAGTAGATATGAGCATAAACTGAAACATTCTGGAGATACAAAGATGGTTATTAAATCGTTAGAGAGGCATAAAACATTCCTCGTAAAGTAATTGTCAATACAATAACATAAACTCTATTATAGCCATTTTTGTACATTCAATGTACTCTACGGATAGAGGAATACATGGTCATATGGGATTTCCCCATTCCCCCCCCCCCCCCCCCCCGATTGAGATATTCTCCCTTTCACCCCGGATTGATTGAATTGTCAAAAATTTGGAGCGTGAAGTGTAATGAAATGCAATTAGATCGATAGTTTTGCATTTTGAGACTGACTCCATGGAGTGGTTATTGCTGACACTGTTGAAATCATATAGGGACAATGAATTGTACGGATTGCCCATGTTCTTCTTGAACCCAAGATTTGTGTTGATTTTATGGCGAATTTGGATGCCAACGACCCTGAGACAACTAAGATTGGGAGTTGTCCTCTCTTTGGATTGCATTCAAATGTTGGTTCATGTTTTAGGCATAATGTATTTGAATAGTTTCTCTTTTTTTCTTTCCAATACGAAAAAAAATTTATTGGGTGTTGCTTTATTGAATATTGTCGTAAGTAATGTTTTAAAACCCCGCCCTTCCCCAAGGTCGACCCTGCCAGGTCACTACTTCCCCCTCTTTGAAGGTTAGGGTCAGTAGTTAGACTCTGCATGCACATTAACTCCTGACCCTCGAAATCCCCCGGTTGGACTCGTGACTCCCGGGTCAAAGGGATCAAGGGGGTCACTGTATTTTTTTTAAAAAAAAAAAATTTGCACCTGAAACTATGTCGTTTGATGTGTAAGAAAAAAAAAATAAAAACTCGTTGTTGCCTAGATCAAGAACTAAATCTGAAATTTGAATCGTTCTTCTTTTTCTCTTGTGATCTTTTCTTCTAGACCCAGACTCAGTCTCCTTGATCCGGTGATCTCCTCTGCCTCTCCTCCATCGTGGTGGTGGTTCCTCCTATCCTCTTTGGTCTTTTCTCTCCTTCTCCTCGTCCGTGCTGGTTCTTCTCTCCCCACCGTTGATTAGTAGCGTCGCCGCCTCTCCTCTGCCATTCTCTATTGGTTAAAGGATCTCTTCTCACATGTTGTTGTAAGTGCGTGATAAGGACACAGAGGGCCTGAGTTTGATGATATAATTTTTCATTAACTCTATTGGAATGTGTTTGATACTTTGATTAGTTTGTATAATATTAACTTGTGGATGTAATTGGTTGAATTATATTAAGTATATTTTAAATCTTTTATTATTGGTGGTTTAGTTATTTTGAATTTTTTATATATAATATATATTTATATTTTCTAATATATAAAATCGGATTAACGAAATGACCGCATAACCTCCTATTGAACTTGTGACCCCTAACCTCTGTCGGATGTAAGTCTTTGCGATGACTTGCGATATGCTCTCATCTTAAAACGGAACAACTTTATCTTCTACATCTCTCGCGTCGAAAAATATTGAGGAAGGAGCATTTCTATTCGTTTTGATTTAAAAAATGTTTTTGAGAAAGCAAGGTTGTACAATATTGCAATATAATAGCTAATATTATTACTACCCAAACCCTTCGTGGTTAATCTACTCCTTCAGACTATAACATCCTTTGGGTTCTTTATCGTACAATATTGCAATAAAAATAGTTGTTATTTTTATTACTAGTAGTGCAACACGGACAATTTGTACTGTCTATTTTAAAAATAAGAAATAGTGAATAGAATTGAAATTAAAGAGTTATGTATATAAACCATAGGGGCTAAGATATTAAAAAATATATAGGGAGGAAAGTGATTCAAAGCAAAACCATAAAGATATTTTTCGGAGTTCATATTGAGAGGAAAAGAGAATATTTTACTTATGTCTTTCCTTTATATGTGAGTTTTAAAAAATAGAGGAAGGGAATAGGAAATTTTTATAAAACCCTTTTCACCATTAAAATTAGAGTAGAAAGTTTAATAAATTATTTCTATCTTTACTCTCTTTCTCAAAAAAAAAAATTATTTTCTCTCATTCAATTCAGAAACAATCAACCCTCTTTCTCTCTTTCTTCATTTCACGCAAAAACAAAATATGAAAATTACATAAATAATTTTTTTTTAAAAATTAAATTAACTTTATTTGTAAAATATAATAATTGCATTAATTTTTTCAGAAATGATAAAATTATAAAATATCTTATTAACTCTCTATTTTCTCTCTTGTCATATCTTTAACTTCTAAACCAGTGGAAGACGCTTACCAAATAAAAAAAAATCCACGGGAAGGCAATATCCTTCATTTTCCTTACCCTTCCTCCCCCTTTGGTCTTTTCTTTTCTTTTCCCCTCCAAACTTCCAAACAGACTCTAATGAGATTTTTGAACTTTTCCATAAAATATTCTATGATCTTTAAATAATTAATTAATAAAAAAAAATTATGAAGATAAAAATTGAACACCTTGTATAGATTATCAATTAATAGTACTCTACCTATACTATATCATCTATATTTTATCATGCAATATGGTCTGGCCATTTGGCTGTCACATTTGTCCTCATGATTCCTCCGGGGATGATGACTCCATTTAGACAAAATACACACACTCAAGTTTTATAGTTTTGAATATGTTAGCCCGATCATGGTTTTCCTATCCCAAAAAGGAAGGATCCTTCCTCTTTTGGCCGGTAGTGAACGAAGAGGGATTTGAATCCCCAACACCTTACATAACTTATTAGCAGAAAGAGAAAGTCTTTAGTCTTGACCACCGCCATGTTTTATAACTTTTCTAAATATGCCCATATGAGCATTGAATTGAAAGCATCTTGAGAACTGACAGTGTTAGTGGTGGTGGAGGAAGGAAGCGTAGCATAATGAGCAATTATGACACAAAGGAGAATATTGTTTGGCTCTACAGAATAAAAGCTGGCTTCTTATCTTGTAATGCACCGTGTTCATTTTTATTCAATTGAATCCATATCTAGCACCATCCTTCTTAGACTTGTCTTTGTGAGTTACTTGTTCATTAACACTTGACTGCAACAAATTTAGAGTCTCTAGAGCTGAAAAAGCCAAATGCCTAATGGTGATTTTAGATCAATGGGCTTTGTAGCTTAAACCAAAAAGGTAAGAGGACAAATACTTACACTAATCCTTTATGTTAGATGAATAAATTAGGTCAAAAAATTGTTTCCATTGGGTTAATAATACTAACATCATACTGCAATTATAACAGAAACATAAGGATCTGTATGGGTCAAGACACTGTTTAAAATTCCTTGTGGTTTACTAAGTTAACGATCGTGCATTCAAATACTAACACGCTATTATCTAAAATTCTAAATTATAACAGAAACATCTCATTTATACAAAACAGCAACGTATCATCCTGCAAAGCACAGGTCCAACATCAAGAACTCCGTGTGCTTAACAGAGTATTCAAAACTTAAAATAGGAAAATGACATTATAAATGTCCAACCAATGTCATGTATGGGTTCAGGAATGGCTTCAAATAACCAAAAGTTGATAAATGAAGGAAATGAGCAGAACGAAGAAAAGAAGGAAACGAGAAAGCTAGGGGTTTTCCCCTTTGATGATTGACTTTCTTGTTATATATAGACTTCTCATGATTGAGTATTGATGACCCGACATTGAGGCACCGTTTTATGTAGCATAATTGTACCTTTGAATGCCATTATCTGATGGTAGTTTTTTCTGTAGTTGGTAATCTGCCGCACAAGGGTAAACTAGATCATTCTGAGTTGGGGATGTGGGTCTTGTGACAAATAATGCAGGTAGCAAAATTATAAGAGCAACAGAAACCTAGTTGTAGATCAACGTAAAACTAATGCTAGAATAAAGTGGCAAAATGTTAACCTAGCTCCTAACATGTAAGTAGTCGAGCAAAATATATACCTCGTCAGGTTTCATCTTGCTAAACCCAAAGTTATCTGTCCATATGGATTCTGCTTCTTCAGCAGCTGGTAGCACAAGGTTCTTCACATTCAAGAAAGCTAGCAGCCTCTCAATGCACGAGAACAGTGTTTGGAAGTAGCCCTGTTAGGGCAAATCAATATAAATATTGCATTACCGAACATAGGCATAGGTGATCAGAACAACCATGTCTTAACTAGTTATCCCACTAGTCAAATCATCATAACAGAGTAATATATCAAAATTCCAGAGAACAGAAAACTTCAACAAGAGAAAAGATCATGATGCAACCAAGACAGACAACTAGAAATTGAGTTATAGACAAATACGGTAGCAAAGATCACAGAACTAAAACTATCACTGTTGAACACATACAAAGGAAACGCATGAGACACGACCTACTTTGTGAAGCAAATTCTGATTTACATATGAAATACCATGCTCTCACGACCCACTTTGTGAAGCAAATTCTGATTTAGCTAATTAAATACCATGCCAATGGCCACCTTAAGTCCCCGCAAAACAAATAAAGGCAAGGAACAATTTTAGAAGGGAATGGGGTTTTGGAGCGGGAGAGACATAAGGGTACCCCAAGAAAAGTCAACCAAGTTAGTACTTAGTAGTACAGTCTCGCACCTTTCCACGGTTCTTATTCCTCGTTGCAACTAGAGGAAGTTCTGCAACATCGCTACCAAAAATCCGAAGCATGCCCGCAGATACCACATATGAACTTCAATGTCAAGAAAACAAAATGTGAACAGTACTGTAAGAAAGTAGGAAATAATTAAAGTTAAATAAAGAAATACGCTTCTTACTTGACCATTAATAATGCACAATACATTCCTCCAAAATCCTGAGTCTGCAAATTCCTTCTGCATGTGAATGATATGTTAGTTGAGACAAAGGGAAGAAATAAATTGAAAAGAAAAATGAAAAGCAAAAAATGTTCTAAAAGGAGTTTCGTACCCATAAACCATGGCCGGAATAAGGTCACGTCCAGTAGCTGCATCTACTATAGGATCAAAGCATTCCTGAAACACAGGAGAGATCTCTAAATACCAGAGTTCAATAGTGGTATTAAATCGTTTAAATGATCTCATGGAAAACTCAAAAAAGCTTAAAGAAAAATAGAAATGCACTACAACAGAGATATACATTGTAACAAATTATTACACGTTACGCACCCACTCAAGAAATGCCCTATACAATGCTTATATATAATGCAGTACACAAATATAGACAGACACTTTATATACATGCTGATATATATATATATATATATATATATATATATATATATATATATATATATATATATATATATATATATTAAAAGAACAGAAGTTTGTTACCAAGAACACACAAAAAGAGGCTTGGTTGGCCGAAATCTTACTATATATATATATATATATATATATATATATATATATATATATATATATATATATATGGTGGAGGGTACACCGGTTATTCCTATGTTCCATGGTCCCTTTTTAGTCCTTTTCCCCTCATCTCTCTCTTCTCTCTCTCTCTCTTTTTCTTTTATTTATTTATATATTCATATACATATATATATATATATATATATATATATATATATATTTTTTTTTATTTTTATCTCTCTTTATATCTCTCTCTCTCTCTATATATATATATATATATATATATATATATATATAGGGATAGGATCCATTGACACCGGTGTCAAATTTTGAAATTTGACACCAAATCCTAACCGTTGATTTCCGCCAATCAACGGTTATTATTTATTGGCAATTAATGATTAATTAATAAGTGTAATTCCCAATAAATGATAACCGTTGATTGGCGAAAATCAACGGTTGGGGTTTGGCGTCAAATTTCAAATTTTGAACCGGTGTCAAAGGATCCTGCCCCATATATATATATATATATATATATATTGTTGTAAATAATTGTATTTGTTTATTTCTTTATTTATTTTCATTTTAGAATCTTCTTTGAGCCTAGCCCATTAAGTTATTTAGTCTCTTTAATTTAAATAGAGAGCAATTGTACAGGTGTAATATAAAATTCTATCAATAAGATTATCTCTTTTCTCAACTTGATATCAGAGCCTCGTGTCCCGAGTTCAATCCTCGCTGCCCCCCATTTTCTTTGTGGAATTTCTTAGCACAGGTAGGTCAGGCCTAATGCATCATCCACCTTTCAAGCCCTATGGGTTCTCTTGTGAGGGGGCATGTTAGAGTATAATATAAACCATTAAAGAGGCCCTCACCCAAAAGATTAAGCTTTTGGATTGAATTGGTTCTTTACATGGTATCAGAGCCTCGATGTACCGGGTTCAATCCTTGCCGGCCTCCATTTTCTTTGTGGAATTTCTTAGCACAAGTGGGTTGGGCCTGTTGCATCATCAACCTTTCAAGCCCAATGGGCTATCTTGTGGATGATATGTTGAGATATATAAAATCATTAATGTAACCTCACCCAACAGCTTAAGCTTTTGGGTTACAGTAGTTCTTTACATGGTATCAGAGCCTCGTGTCCCAGGTTCGATCCTCGCCACCCCCCATTTTCGTTGTGGAATTTCTTAGCACAAGTAGGTCGGGCCTGATGCGTCATTTTCTTAGCACGGCTAGTCTCTGAGTTTGAAATTAAAGATCTTGGGAGATTGAGATATTTCCTAGGGATAGAGGTAGCTCATTCAAACGAAGGAATTTTTATCAGCCAAAGGAAATATGTCCTTGATCTTTTTAAAGAAGCGGGAAAACTTGGGTGTAAACCCTCTAGTACTCCTATTGAGCAGAATCACAAGATGGGTTATGAAAAGGAGAGTCCTCCAGTTGATAAAGGACAATATCAGCGGTTAGTTGGGAGATTGATATATTTGGCTCATACTAGACCAGATCTTGCTTATGCTGTCAGTATTGTAAGTCAGTTCATGCATAATCCAAAAGAAAAACACATGCAGGCAGTGGAGAGAATTCTTCAGTAGCTTAAAGCCGCTCCTGGTAAAGGACTGTTGTTCCGGCATAATGGCAATCTCTCTTTAGAAGTTTATATCGATGCTGATTATGCTGGATCCGTAACTGATCATTGATCTACCATTGGTTATTGTATGTTTCTTTGTGGTAACCTAGTGACATGGAGGAGTAAGAAGCAGGATGTGGTTGCCAGATCGAGTGCTGAGGCTGAATTTCAAGCTATGGCTCAAGGCGTTTGTGAATTATTTTGTTTGAGAATTATACTTGGTGATCTTAAAATAAGATGTGAAGGACCTATGAAGTTGTTTTGTGATAATAAGTCCACCATTTGTATAACTCATAATTCAGTTCAACATGATCAAACTAAGCACATTGAGGTCGACTGCTTATAAATACCATGTCTGTCACCCCTTATAACTATGTACTCCGGGGAGTACATAGTTATAATATTAAAGTTGTTTTTTTCTCTTTCTCTATGGCAGTCGACAAGTTTCTGAAAAGAGAAAAAAAAATAACTTTAATATTATAAGTATATACTCCCCAGAGTACATAGTTGGGGTGACAGGACAAAACCTTAGGTCCAGTCATATAACAAACGATAAACCTTATATATATATATATATATATATATATATAGAGAGAGAGGTAGGATCCTTTGACACCGGTGTCAAATTTGAAATTCGACACCTCATCTGAGAGCCGTCAGATCAAAAAATATCGTATCACACGCTTATAAATCAGAGCCGTTGATATTTTTTGATCTGACGGCTCTCAGATGAGGTGTCAAATTTCAAATTTGACACCGGTGTCAAAGGATCTTACCTCATATATATATATATATATATGTGTGTGTGTGTGTGCGCGCGCGCGCGCGCGCAACAAGTTAAAAGCAGTTTTCCGGGCCATCAGAAACTTTGGCAGGAAGAAAATGATTATAAAATCATACATATGTTTGAACATGCATTTATGTTGAAGGCAAAACTTTTCAACACTCCTAAAAATGGATTTATATGTAATTTTTTTTTTCAATGGCTGTTAAATCACAAGCTACAACCAAACTAAGGCATACGATGAAGAAGAATAACACCATTAATAACAAAACTGCAAATCAGCTCTACCATTTGTTGGGGAACAAACAAGGATTATCACCTTCACCCACCAAGGGAAAAAGAAGAAGATGATGATGATGATGATGAAGCAACTCATAAGGACTGGCAGAACTTACATGAAACATTGACACAGCCTCCAAAAGCAATGGTCTAGTTTCAGGAGAAGCAATTTTGCCATTTAGAAGTTTCCATCTTACATCAATCTCGTTAAGGGGTTCTAAACATCTTTCCTCTTGCTTTTTCTTTATAACATCCAAAAGAGATTCAGGGAGTCTCTCATCCCCCCTAACCAGAAGGTTGTCCAAAGTAGAATGTATTCTTGTGCAATCATTGCAACAAAGCCAATTCCCTTCCGGCAACTCCTGTCATTGGTTATATACATATGATGTCCAAAATGGACAAAAATGAGGTAAGTGTCCAAACTAATGTATCCACGTATACAGAAATACCAACAGAGAATACCTTCAAATATGCCATCTTATGATCCCTCAAACAGCCAACATGATATTCCTTTTCACACTACAACAAACCGGGGTGGGGGTTAATAAAAACAACAAATATGACGTTAGTGCAGTCCAACCGGATCAAACCCTAGTGTTGGATACTTGCATCAATCAAGAGCCAAGCATTCATCATTGGTGATCATGCCCTTCATACAAGGGAACTTCACTCTACAGGTTACTGAGGCCTTCTATGAGATGTCAAAATAAATAATGGACTAGAATCCATACCTGATCACAGATTATTATTGTGCGTGGACCAAATCCTGATATGCTGAAGTCAGAACCCCTACATGCACAAAGTTTTCTCTTTATAACAGAAAAATCGTAAATCTATTACACTGATTTATGATTAAGCTTGAATATAGAAGTAAGAAGGATGTAAACAATTACTGATTTCAAGAAGTACAATGTTAGAAGGTAGCCAAGTCCATTCATTGGCTTCTAAGGTCTAATCTATACAATGTGATTATTACCTACATAAAGCACATCCACTAATCTCAGCTTCAAAGTCTTTTACTATGCGAATGCATCTCTTGGCAATCTGTTCAATAGGATCAACTCCTTCAACCCTTCCAGCTGCAACAGCATCAGGATTGAGTACCCCACAGCTTTCTCTCGGGAAGATGTGCTGGCAAATTTGACAGTACCAGTTACCACGTGGAATACTTGATACAGATGCACATTCTGTACATTTCCAAACATAGGAACATACAAGTTCACTTAGAAGATGACTATGTCGTAATTCAAACAAAGCAAATATTTTTTATAACTGCTGCTTCCAATTCAGTAAATCATGAAACTAGATTTTAGGCATCAAGAACATAAAAATTTCATCTATTTCTATAAGTAATTGAAGATTAATACCCTTTAGAAAGCAATATCTTAGTATTATAGAAGTTCATATTCAAACTGCCTGAAAGCATAGCTAAAGTACAGATTCCACTCGATAAATAATCCCATCCATCAATTATATTAGACAGATAAGATTATGCTAACTTGTAAGAATTTTATCTAGTAGAACTGCAGAACATAACTATTAACAAGGCATTTAGCAAAAGGAAGTGAAAAAGAACGAGGAAGGAAAAGAATAGATGTAAACAAGCACTTCTCCTGTTCCTTCTTCATTTTGCTTTTTCCAAGAAGGTGGACAGAAAATGCTTGAAACAAATCAGAATACGATGTTGTTACGATCCCATTTGCAAGGTATGGGACTTGGAGTCCCACATTGGTTGTATGGGCAACTAATGTGGGGTTTATAAGACCTTGGACACTCCCACCCTTTGAGCTAGCTTTTGGGGCGGTGCACCTCAAGGTTCTTATCAAATGGTATCAGAGCCTTCCACTATGCCTCCCGGTTGCAATTGAGTGGCGCGGGTGGTGACGTCGACATTGCAGTGTTCGCCCGGGGCTAGTAAAAGACTAGCACAAAGCCAGCCCGCGTGGGCGCCGGGATCGCGGAGCGTGGTGGAATGTTATGATCCCATTTGCAAGGTATGGGACTTGGAGTCCCACATTGGTTTTATGGGCAACTAATGTGGGGTTTATAAGGCCTTGGACACTCACACCCTTTGAGCTAGCTTTTGGGGTAGTGCACCTCAAGGTTCTTATCAGATGTCTTGAAGAGTAATATGTGATCCCAACCCTCATGGTCACTTATATTCTTTTATTCTCAAAGCAGCTAAATAAGGCTCCTCTAAAGTGAGCTTGTCTAAGGATGTATGCATCCTTGATTTAATTTAGAATACATAGTGATCTTAACCTATGAAGCACCGATACCGATACGGCATTTTCGATACGTTCCCGATACGTTTGTCCGATACGTTACTTCAAAAATACTAATATTTCGATACGTTACGATACGTCTTAATATTAAATAATATTTTTAATATAGTGTACTTCACATTAACAAAATATACAAATATACAGAATATAACAATATAAATTTTATGTAAATAGAATATACAAATATAATATAAAAATATAAACAAAAGAAAAATAATTATATACAAATATAATAATATAAAAAACAGAATATACAAATATAAAAAGCAGAATATACAAATATAATAATATAAATACAAAAAATAGAAGAGCCGAGGAGATTTATATAAATACAAACATTAAATATAAATATAAATACAGAATTTTTATAAACAGAATATAAATACAAATAATATGTAAATAGAAATTTATATACAAAAAATATTAACACTCATCTCCTATTATAAAAATTACATAATAAAAAATAAAAAATATAAATACAATAAAAATAAAAAGCAATCCTTCATTCACTTACCTTCCGTGCGTGAGTGAGCAGCAGCGAGTCAGCGACCGACAAAAAAGAAAGATGATGGAGCAGCGACCGACAAGGAGGAAGAAAGATCGAGGAGAAACAGACAGCTACCACCGAACAGCTACCAACGAAACCGTGGAGGAGCCGAGAAGAAACAGCGACGGCCGACAGCGGAGAAGGAACAGCGACGGCAAACCAGCGACGGCCGACGGAGGAGGAGGATGGAGGAACAAGAATGACGTTGTGGCGTGTAGGTCAGGACCAGGTGAGAGACTGAGAGTTCTTTAAGGTCATCTGATGAGATTCAATCGATTTGGGTTCTTTTAAAAACACGTTTTATTTTTTAAAAAAATTACAGAAATGCCATTGACCCATATGATACGTAAAATAAGAGTATCCTAACGTATCCGTATCGGACGTGTGTCCGATACGTAGAAATTTTTTTTTTTTTGCGTATCCGTGCTTCATAGATCTTAACCCACTAAAATTTAAGAGTAGATACACCTTCACTTGTACACTTCACAGACAAGCATACTTTGAAGGAGCTTTTTTCCTATGTTAGCATCCAAGAGGATATAGTCGTATAGAAGCTGTTGCACATATATCTTAACTTCAACCAAGGTGATATATAACTTACCACATTAACAGGGGATAAATAATTACAAAAAAAGATGATTCCACACAAACAGGAACTAGATAATTTGTCCATCAAATTTTTGTCACTTAAGTCTGACCTTTATGAAATGCCCTTGGGCATCCATCACAGAGCAACAGATTTCCACCATCCCAACAAACAATGCATACATCATCATTATATTTTGCAGTGTATTTGCGATCTTTCGAGAGAAAAATTGCTAACTCATGGAGAGAGACCCCATTCGACGTGTAGATGTATGCGTAACTGCCCAAAAACAATTTCACCGCCATGAAAATCCGTAGGTACAAACAACAAACAATTCAAAAAAGCTTCTGAATCCCCCTAAGGAAAGAAAAAAGAAAAGAAAACTCACGGTTTCCTACGAGAAGCCCACCCTGCATGGACCTCAAACTGTGAGGGGCTAATCTGCACAACATTTAAAATTGAAAGCTTTACCCATACAACTTATAAATTCCTGAGTGCCAACAAACAAACAAGAGAAAAATAAGTATAAATACCTCAGTGTTGCAACATCGACAAACAATTCCATAGCGCCTTTTTATACCCTCAAGTAATTTCTATCAACCAGAATGTAACAGTTAATAGAGTGATAGACATACAATAACTTGTACATGAAATACACACCCAAACAACCTGTCCACGTGCATAATAAGCAACTTCAGCTCCATCAGGCAATCCCTCATCTTCAAAAATTAATTTATGCAATCGCTGATACCTTAACAGGGATAAATTGGGGGAACAAAAAATTAATATAATGATTAAAGAAGAGAGATTAAAAAAAAAATAACTACAGCCAGATATATGCACAAATAAATGAAGGGGAAGAAGGGAACTAACTTTTTAGTGATCCTCCACGCACTCTTATTTTGTGGAGATAAACACTTTGAATTTGAAGTAAATGGGGCAGTCTTCAATTTTACTGACAGTTTTGATGACCTAGTAAAAACAACTGATTACAATAAAGAGACGGAAAATAAGCTAGATACAACAAGGATGCTAAAGAATAAAGCTAGATACAAACTCTGTTTCCATGCTGCACAAATTTTTCCTGCGGAATACAATAGGCACAGAAGCACTCTTGGAAGAATTTGAGCTGCTAACCCGCTTTGATGACCTAAATAACACAATTGAAAGCATGTAAGTTAATATATATATATATAGGGAAAAACTACTCTTATGCTACATGTGATAACTTTCTCTCCTACACACCATTTTATAACTATGCCACCTTTTTCTTTTCTTCTTTTTATTTTTCAGATTGTGGAGCCCACAAATTTGTCTCTATGACATGAGATAACTTATCTCCTTTAACATGAGATTAATAAAACCCATATATATATATATATATATATATATATATAAATATATAAACAACAAGAATGCAGACAACCTAATAATGAGAATTGTTTTATGAAATCCATCATGAATGAAACCATGTAACCACAGATTATTGGTTGGCGCAAAGTTGTTATGCAAGAACTACAAATTTGCGTCATATATAGGATAAATGAAATAGATATAAATACCAACTTTGTTCTTGTCTTCGCGTGCCTCTTAGATTGTGAAGAGATGCACAGTTCAGAAGTACAGGATGTACTGGAACACAATACTGGTCGTGAGGACCTGAAAAATTGTAACATGACAATGAAAGAAAAGAAAGTCAGAGGGGGAAAAGGGCTCAAGAACTGTTCATTTCGCCTTACTCATGGTTTTAACATTTTGAATCCATTTTGACTTTCATTTTAAACTAGAAAAAAGATACATATAGTCAGAATTTGTTTTGTTCACGTAATTATGTTATTATTACCTACATTAAGATTAAGAAACTTTTTGTTATATATTGAAGGCACACGTTATTTAACATTATCATTAATTGAATAGTTATTAATAAACATCCTAACATCAATGAATCAACCACACAAACTGGTAATCAAACCAATGACCATCCCAATTTCTATGTCCATTATTTCAAGACAATGAAATTATAATCTCTCTGTCGTGAACCAACTCTCTTAAGAATTTAAGCTATTAGGTGAAGACACATGGATCATTTTATATTACACATCTCTAACAGGCCTCTTCACTCAAAAGCCCTTTGGACTTGAATTACGGCATAGACCCACCTACCTCATTTTGAAATAACATTTTGTTAGAAGAATAGGGGCAGCATAGATCGAAATTTAGACCACTTGGTAATAAAGGCTCTAATACCATATGATGAACCAACTCTACCCAAAACTTAAATTGATCATTCCAAAATCAAGAAAATGAATGACATTTTATTATAGGGATTTATTTTTCTTATGTTACATAAGAGAAAATCTATCTCCTACATACACAAATTCAAGATGAGTCCCACTCTATTTTTTTTCTCTCCTCTTGAAAGTGGACCTCACTTATACAAATGAGTCAATAGGAGATAATTATTATCTCCTACTACATGAGAAAACTATTACCCTTTATTATAATGGGACAGGATCCGTTTACAAATTTTTTAGAATATTTTTACAAATTACACTATATTCTCCCGGGAGAACATAGTGTAGTTTGCAAAAGTTTGTATTCTCCTGGGAGAATATAGTGTAGTTTGTAAGAGTTTGTAAACAAAAAAGTTTCTAAATATAACCTGCCCCTATTATAATAGGAAGAAGTTATTCTGTGAGAATCTTTCTAGTAAAAGAATGTCATTCAATAGATTAGTAACTAGTAAAATAAGCAAGCGAGCAGTTTTTTAAAACCAAATACATTCAAGAAAAGCTAGAATACAAAGCTGCCATCCTTCAAAAGCCAATTGTTTTAAAAAGTGCAGATTATTACCAACAACATTATTTGGAAAGTAAATAAATAATCATGGGACAAGGTTTTCCAAAATCTTAACAAAGAAAACTAGTTATCTATTAAGTACAGTAGGCAGAAGAAATGAATACCTGGCTCTTTTGCCAACTGCATGAATAGAACTGTCTTCAGATTTCCTTGATTCCACGCAAGAATGACATGTAAGTCCCACTCTTTCTACGCTTGAAGAAGGGAAACACCCTGTGGGAAGAATAATATTAAGCATCCAAGACAATCAACAAAGAAATAGTAAAATAAAAACTCTGTAATCTTTGGTTTAGTTTTCACCCCCAAAAACTATGATCAGCATGTCAAACTAGACAACAAAAATGACTCTAAATAACAAAAGCAAAGCTCTAACCTTTGCAACTTTTGCACGTAAAATATTTTTCTTCAGGCAGAGAACAAACAAAATTTAGAATAGTCGCCTCCAAAGTATGTAGGGGAGCTGCCCTACATGCTCTCAATAGTTCAAGAAGGCTCTTCCCATTTTCAAGGCAAATATACTGTGCTGCCCTCTTATAAGTTTGGCAAGCATGAATCTCAAATTGAGAAGGTGGAATAACCTGCATAGGCAGAAGTAACAAGGAAAAACAAATGAAAGAGCAGTCTCGACCCAAAGAAACCACTGGATAGTGGGTACCCATTACTCAAAGACAAAACGTTAACTTACCTGGCGTCCCTTGCACAGACAACATGAACATAATATCCCTCCATCTGTAATTACACCCCGCAATCCTGAAGTTGAATCCTATAATCACAACACACCAGTATTAAACTCAGTGGGCAGTATATTTATCCGCAAAAGCTACCCCTCAAATAGACCACTAGTCTCCACCAGAAAATAAAAAAGGATATAATTCGAAATAATGTTACAGGGATCCAAGCCTGTTAATAAAGTTTATTGATAATGTACATGCAGCATCAGTCTAATTTTTTATATTTTTTTTTACAATTATCATATCATCATTCAATTACGTACCATCTCATTAAAATAAATTGACCTTATGTCCTTATTATTATAATCAAGCTGTAAGAATGGCTTGCTAAAATATGATTGGATTAGATAATAGGGTTTATCGTCTATCATTTAATATGACCACAAAAAATTTCCTACACACACAACATTTTGTGGAGCCCGCAGCAAAAAAAACTCTGGCACGCAAAACGAATCTCTATAACATAACACAATCATTTTTCCTACAACATAACTCTTATAAAACCCTAGATAATAATGTAAAAATAAAATAAAATAAAATTAGCAAAGGATAAAAAATTAAATCGTATTGAAAATATTCACTAACATTAATGCATCTTCTAATGGGCCAGGCAATTTCTCTGTCAATAAGTACATTCGTTAGCCAATTACTTCTTCTAAAACAAAATTAAGATAAGATATGGTTCGGGCACGTAGCAGAATCTATTACATTATATAAAATAAAATAAAACAGTGTTAATGGAAACAAATGAAAAACGAACCTTCTTGCAACCCACGTAAACAACTGGAACCCCATCAAGCAAACCAGTATCGAAGAGCTCCTTGACGGTCACGGGCTTCTTGTTGACCACGATGACCTTCTTTGACATCTTCAATTCCAACTTTCTCTTCTCACTGGTTAATGCTTTAACATTTGCATCTTCTGATTCTGACTCAACCTTGGGCTTCAACGCCGATCGCATATCCAGCCCGAACGTCCTGAAAACGACGTCGTTCCGCTCCGCCTCATCACCATTGTTGAGAATCACATGATCAACCTCGCTGGAAGAGCCACCTTCCCCTAACACTTGGTTTTCCACTTTAATTTTTTCGTTAAGACAATCTTCGGAGGTTTTGAGCCTCTTGGATTTCTCATTCTCGGAATGGAGGGTCCTCTTTCGTCGAGTGTAAACGATGTAGTCGTTCGCCACGTCAGCTATCTGCTGATGCTGCATCTTGGTGCCGCTGTTATCAGAATCCCGCGAATTAATCGTGGATTCGAGTGCTGGATCCGCGGCTTCCATGAAATCAGCACCGAAATCTGAAGGAGGAGGAGGAAGGAATTAGGAGGAGGACATAGGAATTGAAGATGGAGGGTGAAATTGAGAAGAGAGAGAGTGTGTGTAGGGTTTTGGAGAGAGTTTCAGAGATGTTTTGTGATTTGGAGATTTTGATTTGCGAAGAAGAGGAATGGGAGGTAGGAGAAGAGGGGTCCACGAGTTTGACTCACTGAGTCACACCGGTAACTGACCAGCACAGGATAAGAGAGCAGGGAGGGCATAGGGACTCGGAAGTTAGAAGCCACGTATAACCGATACCAATATCGACATGTGACACGATACTTCCTTACTCCGATACGCTAATTTTAAAAAATGTTAGATTTCGACACGTTATAACACGTTTTGATATTAAATAATATTTTTAATTTACGTAGTGTATATTATATTTAATATTCAATAATTTAATAAAAAATTAGTTTAAATTTATAATATTCATAAATTTTGTAAAGAAACTCAATATTCATATTAAACCCAATAAAATAGTAATCGTAATCCAACCAATCTAATAGTTGGAAGTAAAAACTCCATGCAACGCAATCTTTAGACTTTTTTTTTTAATTTCTATAACGCGTGTTAGAGTGTCGGGGAGTGTCGGAATGTCGGGAAGTGTCGGACACGACATGTCAGGATTTTTGAATTGTCGGTACTTCATAGGTTAGAAGTATGGATATGATTAGTAACAGGGATTTAATAATTAATAGTTTGAATGATATTTACTAGTTATTATTATAAACATAATAAAATGATATTATTTATTTGATTATTACAATAACTCATTTGTATAAGTATGAAAAGTTTCAAAATAAAATTGTAAATTTCAAATATTTAATATTTGAATTTTATTCTAAAATCACTTATTTCTCTCTCTTTTTCTATCATTTTTTGTTAGGGAATTTATTTTTTTTCAAAAAAATTTCTTCACCACATTCATACAAATGAGTGGATCCCATTATGAAAAGAAAGAATTAGTGAGATCCTTTTATTTTTATATAAGTGTACCAGAGAAAAGTTTATGTGGCAAAGGTTAATATATTAAACAATCTTTGTTATATATTTTTTTCATCGATTTAGATGTTAAAATTACATTGACCGTCTATCTCACTTTCATCAAGAGTAGGTTTAGCATCATAGTTTTCTTTCACTCGTAAATAGTAAATGACATGTTTATATAGATGTTCATATTCAAGAGATTTCTTAGTTATATTTTAGGATTTGATCTTTAATTCTTGAAAGTTCCAACTTTTGAAAAGAATAAAGAGACTCAAAATCCACGTATCAATAAATAAATAAATAAATAAATAAGAGTTTGAAACTCGAAATGAAATTAATTTAATCTCTTCGGACTTCTATGAAAAAAATGTTTATAAATTTGTATAAGACTGAAATTTGAAATTTAAAAAAAAAAATTGAATTCTATGCTGTGATGGAATAGTATTTTTAGCATATTTTTATTTATAAATCAGAAATTAAATAGATTTGGATGGAAAAAATATTAAAAAGTAAGTGATGGAAAAAATAAGAGATAAGTAATAATATGTAAATCAAAGATAGGGTATTTAACATATAAGAAAAGTTATCCAATACAATATTAGGATTATTACCTTGAAATTTAGGGTTAGGAGAATTGGACTGGTTCTCACATAACTAATGGTGGCAGTCTTATTAAGTACCCTGGCAGCAGGGAATTGACACAAAACACTATTGATTTTGTGTCAATTTGGAACCACGGATCTCATGAGCTTCATAAAAAGGAAGTAAGAAGTCTACCTAAAATACTCAAATATGTTATATTCCTTAGTTTTCAGTGGCAACCATTGCTTAACTTGGTAGGTACTCAGATTTTAAGGTATATTGATTTTTTTATTAATTGAGAATTATTTAATTGGCAATTGGTTTTAAATATAAATGAATGGGACGGTTATACTTACCACCAGGTAAGTTTACCACTCTTACAACCAATCTCATAGTGTAACTTTATATGAAAAAGAACCTATTAATTCTGTCGAGATTTGAATAGTGTAACTTTATATGAAAAAGAAATGGAATTTAAAACACTATCATTCAAGCCACTATCATTCAAATATCAAACATGGATCGAAAAATATAAGAACTGATTCTATGGAAAACCATTCGAAACACAGTATTGAATTTAATTTAACTTTGATCATGGATCCTACATCGAAATGAAAAAGAATGGATCGAAATATTAAGAACCTATTGATTCTGTCGAGATTTGAATAGTGTAACTTTATATGAAAAAAAAATGGATCGAAAACACTATTAAAGCAAGAATTGAATCGAAATAAGGAAAAAATATAATAAGCAATTCCTGGAAAACCATTCGCCACACTGTCTTTAGAACCAGATCTGGGTTCTGATGTTCCACTATTAAACTAATTCAAGAATGGTTTTCAAAAAGAATGGATCGAAATGAAAAAAGAACCGATTCAAAGATCAATGATCGATTTTCAGTTTTATTAGTAAGTGTTATTATTAATTGCTTGCACCTGTTAATGGTTTGCACCTGTTGCAAATTTTTTTGTTTCTATGAGATATTTGTACTGGAACTGAAGATCAAAGTGCTATAACAATGAAGAGGTGATTCCCAAACCTAGAGAGAAGTTTGCAGATCCCAAATCTAGAGAGAGAGGAAATGAGAGAGTAAAAATTAGGATTATAAGGGATAATTATGAACCATTAGATTTAATTCAAATCTAACGGTGATGAGATTAGTTGTAAGAGTGGTAAACTTACCTGGTGGTAAGTATAACCGTCCCCTAAATGAATATGTAATTTTTCCTAAAAAAAAAAGTTGGCAACCAATAAATATTTGAAAAGTAACAAGGGATTGGTACCAAAGAAGAAAAAAAACATAACTGCCCCCAATAATCCCTATAAAATTATGGATTTTATTAGTCTCATTTAACATAAGATCTTATGTTGTAGAGAGAAAATAGGTAGGTCCAACCATTATAAGAAAAAAATAAGAAGAAAAAATGTGAGGTACGAAAATCGAAGTGAGAGAAAATGAAAGATGATATTTTCCTAAAATTATCATATTGGCTATAAGGTAGTTTGTTTCATCTGAATATGTACTGACATAGGGTCTGTTCTCTAATTAAGAATGGCAGGAAATAGTTACAAACCATAAAAATAAAACAAAAATTTCGCCTGAATCAAATATGTTCTATTTCGAATGTATTACAAATTTATCACAAATTCAGCTATTTCAATTTTTTTTTTATCTTACAATTTTTTTATTCTTTTTCATTTGAAATTTTCATGAAACTTGCTGTCTTTTTAATTGCTAATGAAATTTAATATAACATTTTAGGGGAAGATTATACTTACATCATTTTAGATTTATCACTATTATTACCTGTTTAGTTATCGTTACATCAATTTGGAATTAATGGTTGAAAAGAAAATTAGTTGTCATTAATTTTAAATGAATCTGACAAAATCCAAACATATAATAATAGCGGTATAAGCCTAAAATGATGATATGTATAACCGCCCCAACATTCTATGGGACAAGTGCATAATTAATATTGCATTATCCAGTTTAAATAGTTTTAAATTAGATATTAGGGAAAAATTTAGTGAGTTTAAGAAATATTTAGGACAATAATTGTTGGATTTTGGGTATAAATCCTATGGGTTATGAATAAGAAGTTTGGTATTGAAAAGATGTGTCTTCTCGATGACAGATAGATGTGCCTTTTCGATAACAAACAGATGTGTCTTTTCATCATAATAGATGTGTCTTTTCATCCTAACAGATGTGTTGCTTCATCCTAACGGACGCGTTGTTTCATCCTTGAATGAGTGTCTTTTCGTGTCAAACAAATGTGTCTTTTCGTATCAAATGGATGACTCTTTTCGTGTCCAACGGGTGTGTTGTTTCATCATCGAATTGGTGCTTTTTGAATCGTGACCTTACGTTTATTGTTAGGAAAAAAGATGATAAAATCATCAAGAGTGAATAATTTGTGCTTGAGAAATTATATTGATAATCACAGTTTCGTAAAAGGCACACAAAAAATTAAAATATGCAATAACACACAGTTAAAGCATACCGTATAAAAATATATGAACGTGACAAAGAAAAATTTGAACCCAGTGTTAAATATTGTGTCCTTAAGAAAATATTACCCTCTTTGTGTTGTCCAAGATTCGTGGACAACCGTCTACCAGGATAGAACGGATTACCTCTATTCTTGTGGCGGTACTTCCATATAAAATAGCCCTATCGAACTCAACATATGACTGAACAATCCCACTAAAATAATAGAACTCAAATGCAAAATAAATAAATAAATCTTTAAAATTCTTATTGTCTATCTATTTATAGAAAACGTAAGGTTACAATTCAAAATGCACCTATTCGACGATGAAACAACACGTTCGTTAGGATGAGGCAATAAATCTGTTCGACACGAAAAGACGCATCCGTTCATCGACGAAAAGACACACTTTTTCAAGACAAACTTCTTATTCATAAGAATAATTAATTTAAAAACTAATTCCAGGAGTCCCCCACATAATAAGAAGTTCAACAATCAAGACCATATGCATATGAGACTCAAATGCAATGTTCGATTGATCAGCGAGAAACAATTGCATTGAGATAGGTAGGGGTCACCTTTGAACCTTCTCTAGTGAAACCTATCGAGTATACTCGATCAACCGGTGGTCATGATGACTTGAATCGTTGACATTTAGTGTAAGGCCCGGCCGCTTCAAGAATCAACGACTATCCCCACATACTAACACGAGATTTTCCAGTGTGCTTTTTTCTCACTCGCACACTTCCTGGGAAAACTTCCAAGGAGGTCACCCATCCCAGAATTGCTCCAAGTCAAGCACACTTAACTGTGGAGTTCTTCCGTTCCGGGTTACTGAAAGAAAGATGCATCTTGTTAGTATAGGTAGTACCAATTAATTCTTATAAGCTATCCCAAACTGTGCAGTCTCACATCTGCGCAGTCTTTGTAATCCCTCTCTTTCGGGTGTCGATTTGATTCATTCATGCATGTAATCCTACACTGGAAGGCTGTCAGGAGCCGCTCCTTGTCTGTGCCTCTTTGCACCGGCGATCACTCCCCACCCTCGTTAGTGCTCGAGATGTTACATGCCCACCAGCTTCCACCTGGTTCGTCCTCGAACCACACCGTACTGGAAGAGAGGCCCAGCTCTGATACCACTTGTAACACCTAGTAACTTGCAAGGATCAACGACTGTCCTCACACACTAACACGAGACTTTCCAGTGTGCTTTTTCCTCACTCGCACACTTCCTGGGAAAACTTCCCAGGAGGTCACCTATCCCAGAATTGCTCCAAGTCAAGGACGCTTAACTGTGGATTTCTTCCGTTCCGGGCTACTGAAAAGAAGATGCATCTTGTTAGTATAGGCAGTACCAATTAATTCTTATAAGCTATCCAAAACTGTGCAGTCTCACATCTGCGCAGTCCTTGGAATCCCTCTCTTTCGGTTGTCGATTCGATTCATTCATGCATGTAATCTCACACTGGAAGCTTGTCAGGATCCGCTCCTTGTCCATGCCTCTTTGCACCGGCGATCACTCCCCACCATCGTCCGTGCTCGAGATGTTACATGCCCACCAGCTTCCGCCTGATTCATCCTCGAACCACACCGTACTGGAAGAGAGGCCCTTCTTTGATACCACTTGTAACACCTAGCAACTTGTAAGGATCAACGACTGTTCCCACACACTAACACGAGACTTTTCAGTGTGCTTTTTCCTCACTCGCACACTTCCTGGGAAAACTTCCCAGGATGTCACCCATCCCAGAATTGCTCCAAGTCAAGCACGTTTATCTGTGGAGTTCTTCCGTTCTGGGCTACCGAAAAGAAGATGCATCTTAGTAGTATAGGTAGTACCAATTAATTCTTATAAGCTATCCCAAACTGTGCAGTCTCACATCTGCACAGTCTATGGAATCTCTCTCTTTCGGGTGTCGATTCGATTCATTCATGCATGTAATCCCACAATGGAAGCCTGTCGGGAGCCACTCCTTGTCCGTGCCTCTTTGCACCGGCGATCACTCCTCGCCCTCGTCAGTGCTCGGGATGTTACATGTGTTACATTTTATTGTATCAGAACAGTTTCTCAGGGAAACATGTGGATTATTATTATGTGTGCTTGGTGTTTAATTCTTTATAGTTGTTTGGTACTCTTTATGATTATTGCATTTGTGATCACTGAGTATGAGCCTGATCAACTCATTTCATTGTGTAACAAGTGTAGTGTCATGACGAGGAACTGGAATAACGCCGAGCCATCAAATGCCAATGCCCAACCAGAACCTGTATTGGCTGCATTAGTTAGGCCCCGAAGTGGTCGAGGGGCAACAGGTGCTAAGCCTGATTCCGTGGCTGAGAGAGAGTTGACTATTAGTCGGCAGGCCAATGAAAACTTGATGAAAACAAATGAGGACACGCGGAATGCTATGGCCGCAATGATGAACGAGCTGAGGACATTGAAGGGTGTTAGACCTGAGAACCGACAACCCTCTCCTCCTCCTCACACTACCATTCTTTTCGGTAGCCCGGAACGGAACAATTCCACAGTTAAGCGTACTTGACTTGGAGCAATTCTATGATGAGTGAGCTCTTGGGAAGTTTTCTCAAGAAGTGTGCGAGTGAGGAAAAAGCACACTGAAAAGTCTCGTGTTAGTATGTGGGGATGGTAATTGATTCTTGAGGCGGCCGGGCGTTACACTTACTTTCTCAAGAAATTCTTTTATGGTTTTTGATCACCAAGAGATTCCATGTATTTTTCATGTTGTAACTTTCTTGATTCAGTGTCAAAATAAAAAGTTACAAACTTAAACTAACCTACCATAGAGGTTTTGGCCAAGGCACTTGGAGGAGGAAGAAGACAAGCTTAAATGGCTAATTTCATTCTTAAATAAGCCTAGCCACTTTATTTGACTTTTTTGAAAAAGTTAGAAAATATCTAATTCAATTTACTTAATTAATCTTCTTGAAATCTCAATTAATTCCAAGACTTAGGTATTTTCATAAATTCAAGGTCCATAATTATAGTTTAATAATGTCACAATACAGTGTTAAAAAGATCCGGCAATTTTTTCATAATTTCATTTTTGCCCCTATTCACAAATTAATTGTATTTTTCCAAAAATATCAAGATTTCTCAAATAATTCAAATAATTATTTCTCTTGGTTCTAAACACTTCTTTCAACATATATTCATTCCCAGATTATTAATATGATTTTTTAGTTTCTCTGTAAAATTATACTACAGTATTTCATCCGCTAAAAAATTAATATTCATCAATTTTCCAGAAAAATGTCTATCTACTTCCAAATTTCATTCCAAATCCAAATCCAAATCCAACATTATTTTCACCAAATAATGTCTAATTATATCATTTCATAATTTTAGGGTTCAGTAATTGTCAAATTACCATTTTGTCCTTCGAGTGTATATTCACCTGTAATTCAGGATTTTCATCAGTTAAACCCTCTCATCCATAATTCAATCATAATAATGCATTTTCAATTATGTGAGGTGTTATAGTGTGGATAATATATTTTATGCAAAATGTGAGATACATATGAAAGATTTTATCTTTGACTTTGTATATATTAGGATTTATGTTTTCATAGTTGATATTCGAGGAATGAATTCTTCAAAACCCCGTAAGCTAATAGTAATAGATATTAGCTTTGGTGCACAATGATTAATTTATCACAAAGTCTATCATTGCCTAACATCATCATCATCATAAGACAGGGAGCTTAGTATTCTGATGACATCATATTTATAGGTGGCAAAGCTTAAGATTCACACAGAATGGAAGAATCTCCCTCAAGTGCGAGGATGTTGTATTTGTGTCTAAGTACACCCCTACTGGAAATGAAATGATATAAACAATGATTTGAGAATTTCTTATATTCATTGTTTAATCTATATAATGATTTTATATATTACCAAGTCTCGCTATTATAGTTTTCATTATTTGCTTATTGAATTGTGATTTAACTTAACCCAATCAAATTATATGCTTTTTATGCAGATAAATTCAAAATAGTTAATTAATTATTGATTCCACTCCTCAGCTTCAATTGAAACTTTTTTTTTTAGAGATATTTCAATCCGTTCATCGCTTCATAACTAGTCTGATTCGAGGCAAGTTCCGAGATTAAGGCTTTAACCCCTTCCAAATACATATTCTTACCCCGCACCTGCTCAGTTTTCTGGCGCTAACTGAGCTACCATCATTTGATATTGAGACTTTATTTTGATTATCATTGGTAAGTCTCAGACTTTGCGTGGGCAAGGTTTATATTGTTTATTATAAAGTGTTCTAGATATCCTGTAATACTTGGCGCGATTATTCCCATTACCCATGTAGCCCATCCATTATGGAAGAAACTCTACTTGGTCAGCATCGCCTTCATTCAACAACACGTGAATGCCTCTTAGATTAGATATTCCATCTCCTATATATACTGATTAAGCGTCGGAGTATCTGCAGATACACCACCCCTTCTTGTCCACTGAAACGCATAGCGAAGCCACTTGTAACCACCACCTAATCTATATCAATGGAAGCTCAAACACAATCTCACAACTACAATATGCTCAGGTAAACTTATTGCAAGGCTAATTGCTGATAAGTTTTGTTTAACATGTGCGCTGATCATGATTCAAGAATTGGATCGTGATAGGAATAAGTGGTGAAAATTTGATGTAAAATTTTTATTGTTACAATAGTATAATTTCATCTTCTCATTACAATTAACTACATGTAACCTCAAGGGTGTGATTGGTGCAGGTTTTTTGTGAAGTTCCCCAGTCAACCGAGTGTGACATTGTGAGTTGTCTTCGTTTGATAGAAGAGAACCAAAAATTTACCTACGAAACTCGGCTGCCCAGCCATTGAGAAACGTATGCAAAAAAGCAAGAAATTCACTGTGCAATTTGACCACTTCGAATGTGGTATTTCCATAAAACCGGCTAAATGGCAAAAAGTGGATGAAAATTGTGTCAAAATTACCCCCTCCTACATCTGAGCAAAGTAACCCTCAACTACCCCCAACATCTGTGAGAAATATCAATTTGTGAGTTGCAGACGACATCACTCTTAGGCGAAAGCTTCCATCTGCTAAAGTTAAACCCAAACCTTTGAAACCAAAACTGAAGCATGACTGAAGAAACCTGGAACTCTTATTCAATCTGATGCAACTAATTCACATACCGAGTATGATGACTCTATTTTTGTGGCTAGTCCTTTATGAAGAGACCTTGATTCCTCTCGTGTAGCATCATCCAGCAGTGGGGTTGGAAGTTCATTTCAAGAAACTTCAGATTTTTGGGATATTAGGCAAAGGGAACAGACCAAGACATTATTCCTATGCAGGGAAAGAATTTGATGTAAGAAGGCCCACCACAGGAAAAGAAGAAACAATAAGACACTTGAATTAATTCAAAAGTCCCACAATGTTGAGAAGATCATGGGGTAGGAAGCTCCTGGCAAAGCTAATCATCAACATGTGTCGTCTAGACACAGGACAAAGAGAGTCTACGGACAGAGTTATGGAGACGTTGCTACTACATATGTTGAAGACATACTCGGGATTGTGTTTTTTAACATTAAAAAATTTAATCAAAGGTTATTTTCGTAATTAATACCAATTTTTCCATCAATATTTTACTTTCAGCCAAACATAGACTCAAATAATTTAACCTAATTGTTTCAGTAATATATTGGTCAACCAAACATTTTTTTTTTTAAATTTCCCTACCAAACTTACTTTCATGCTGTTTTCCTAGTAATTATATTTTTCTGGTTAAAAAAATTTTCTCCTCCATCAAATGCCCCCAAATGTCTAGAAAAGATTTTTCTGCTTTTCCTGTCACTGACTTATGTTGATATAAATCCCGATCCAAGCTCACTTTATCTTAATTCCTCCAAGAAAATAACGTATACATACTCATATACACATTCTGATTTCTGCTTATATATAACATCATATGTGTTTGTTGCCTACGGAGCTTGGGTTATATATTTTATTTGATTTGATACAAAAATATGTATACCAGATAACAACCGCCAAGAAATTAAATATGAACTTACTGGTAACTGCTTAATTTTGCAGTAAGCATGTTGAAACGCAGTTAGACAAGTCCCTTGGAAGTTAAATTATCAAACTAGAGAGACTAAACATTAGACATATAACCTGCAAGAGGTGTGGCTCTGTAAGGCGGCTCAGTTGAGTTTGGTTGGTTTGCAGTAAGCATGTTGAAACGCAGTTAGACAAGTCCCTTGGAAGTTAAATTATCAAACTAGAGAGACTAAACATTAGACATATAACCTGGATTTGCTGAGTTCGAATTTGGTAAACACACTTTGAGTTCGAATCTTGGTAAACACACTTTGTGGATAGCGGAGAAACCCTTGCCCTCTCAATCTGCGAAACGGATTAGTCTCATCCTATGTGGGGTGGGGAAACCCTTAGGTATATAAAAAAAAAAAAACATTAGACATATAAAATCGTTGAACAAGTATCATGTTAATCTAGATTCAAAATTTGGACGTAACTACAAAGACGCTTATATTACTTGGGGCCCGCTTTCCCTTGTAATTGAATAATAACTATTACATATAGTTTTTTTTTTTTTTTTTTTTTTGGTATGAGTGTCAACCAATACCTAGCGTAGAAATTTGTAATTACCACCTGAACCAGACCAAACACCAACGTTGATGATATCACTGACGTATGAATGGAATATCATCAGCTAGCATGTCGCTTACTCGCAAACACTAAAATTGACTGAAAAATATTAATATCTTTTGAATGAGAAAAGAGGGAGAACCAAATGATGGTAGCTCAGATGACACGTGGGAGGTGAGGCATATGTTCGATCCTCCCCAGTATTATTTTTGCGATAGGTTTAAAACCTTAATTCTATATCTTCCCGAACTCCAGATTAGTCCACAAAAACCTATAGAATTACCGGGAGATAATCTAAAAAAAATGGAGAAAAAGGGAAAAGAAAAAAAAAAGGAAAGAAAAGGACAACTTTTGGCAAGTGGAAACCTACAAAGTAAAAAAGCAAATCTGCAAGTTATTTTCAGCTGAGGAAGCTAGAAACATGAAGCACTAACCGATCACTCAGGAAGAAAGGATAATGGTCATGTTTTCCTATAAGAAGTTGCAGAACACGTTTACCACTCTGGATAGTGGAGTGCATCTTTATTATATATGATATGTGTCCACCGCAGTAATTTTGTGCCATTATGTCCAATAAAAATATTATGCTAAAGTAAAAAAAAAAGGGCCGACCCAGTTCAATACCCGCTCGTGAGTGTTTGGGGAAGAAAAATATTATGCTAAAGTAAATGAGTAATAATGTAAGATGCAAAAGTACTAGCAAAATAACATGATCATAGTCATAGATTTTTTCCCATACTCATATAAACGACAACAACAATTCACTTTGGCCAGAGGCCTAAACTTACATTTATTGGATACCTATTATATAGTCTATAGTACTAGGCATGATCATACTGAAGAACATAGCCTGCAGTTGAAATTACATCACAAACAAGGACTAAGAGAAAAGAAGAAGAGAGAGTACAGTACAGTACATAATAGTGATGTTGCCATTTTGAAAGCTCCCTCTAGAGCTCAAATCACAAGAGAGTGAAGTGAGGTGGAGGAATTGAAAAATGCCAAAGGATCGAAGTTGCCCTTTCCAAGAGAAATTGCCTTCAACAAGGAAGGTTTCATTCCCGGATAACTTTTAACTTATTCTTTGAAAGAAAAGGATATATGAAGATACCATCCACATGATCTCCACCACCACCACCCACTGCCAAGTTTTTCTGATGGAAGGTGGTGCCATGGGGCAGTTGGAGGTGGCTGAGAGCTTTGGAAGTGATGTTACATGTTTGGGATGGGGTGTACTTCAAAGAGGGTTTGAAATGTTAGCTTGAATTGGTTGTTATAGGATTTGCTTGTTGGTTGGTCATTATGGTGTGAGATGACTTAAGTATCTTGTGTGGTATTGGGGGTGACTTTAACAAAAAAAGGGACAGAATTAAAGTGAAAAAGAGGGATATGGATGTTCCTAATTTAGCATCTTCCAAAGGATATGCCATTACCAATTGTTCCACATATGACAAACAGTAACACACCTTTCTGTTTCTCTACTCACGTGAATTCATCTTTGCTACACTAGAGTTATATATTTTATAGTCTTGATCAAATTCGCCACCCAACTGTTGTTTAAAGAGAGATCATTTTATTCCTCACTGCTCACTCAATTTCTTGAAGGGATAGCAAATATGGTGGTGGTATTAACAAATCCTTTGAAGCAGGGGAATCTTGGGCTAACAAAATTGACCCAATATGATAAACTTCATAGGCAATTCTCTAAGAGTGAAGTTTTAAGAAGGTTGGGTATTTTTTTTTTTTTTTGTATAACCCGGAGGTATCCCCAACCTCCTCCTCCGTCATCTCCTCCAGGGACGGTGCATTGAGCTTCGCTACCCCTTATTGGAAGGGCGGGTGCATTGAGACTAATCCCCCAACCGAGAAGGAGACACTTTCCTCTTCTGACCCCCAAAGATTTTCTAAGAATTTGCTTGAGGCAGGGTTTGAACCCCTGACTCAAGCAAACCCTTGGGAGCTCATTTGCCAACTGAGCTACCCTTGGGGTTAAGGTCGGGTATTTTTACCATGTTCCTAAAAGACCAATGCATAACTCAAGAGTTATTAATCTCTAGGCATCTCAGGATTTGACCTACCAAAGGGTACTGGATTCAATTTATGAGAGTTGTAATTAGGGAAAGTGAGGAGGGTAAAAGGGCTCATTTGACATAAGTTGATATAAAAAAAAAAAAAAAAAAAAAATTTAAAAAATAAAAAATTAAAAATAAACAATGCATGGGTAGCTCACCCAACACCAAATTTTTCTTCTTCTTTTTTCATGTTGATATATAACCTTCCCAATTTCCCTTACCGTACGTAACTGGGAAAAAAAAAAAAAAAAAAAAAAAACATAGAACCTAACGAAACTAACTACTATACAACTGCACCTGCGTCTGCCATGCGCCACTGAATATTTTACCATTGATTTGGGCAGTCATGGACACATGGTCTCATCCTTTACAAGGAAATATTACATTATAAAACCTTAGGTTGTGATATAATAATATTAGGTAACTAGGCACTTCGCTTTCAGCCGCACCGTGTCAGCCTTTTATATAGCTTTTCTTATTGTATGAGTGATATTTCATATTCTTAGTGACAACACTCACCATCATTCTTTGTCTTGCACCACCTTTAGATCAAAGTTTGATAGTTTATTTGCTTGCGTAATGCTTGCCTTCGCAAGAGGATTTAATCTTTGAAGAGCATTTTGAGACCAGTCTTTATGTAATTAATTTGGGGGTTTAAGAAAGACTCTCTTATCATAAGTCAAGAAATAAGTGGGGTTTACTCATAAATCAATTACCTCATCCTAAGCAAATGAATAGCACCGATAGAGCATAAGCTGGCCTCATTTATTTCTTTTAACCTTTGCCTTTTCCCTTCATCTGTGTTACTAGCATTCATCTAGGCAAAGAAGGGTGAGAAAGAAGAAAAGAAAAAAAGCAAGAGATATTTTGAAGACGCCAATTACATGAAAAGGTTACAGCTTATCTGAGATAAGCATGTGTTTTTATTTCCACAACGAAGGAAAGCTTTTGTAAAACAAACAACGGTATTTATGCCGGTTGGTATTAGTGGAGACTTTGAACAACCGAAAAAGAAGAATATTATTTGATGCCAAAATAAACAGCATGATACTTCAATTCTTGGATTGATGTTAGATTATTATTATTATTATTATTATTATTATTATTATTATTGGGGTAGGGGAGGGGGTCCGTTTGGTAGAAAAAGGTACTTTGAAAGCATAAAATATTTTGGAAATGGAGGTCTAAACAGCCACCATTCTAGTCGGTGGTAGATATCATGGACAAAATTATAAAGTTCTATTGTTATTTTTTGTCTAGAATAAAATGTTGCTACGAAAGGTAAATGACCCAGCAAATATTTCACCGATAACATTTTGATTAAAAAAAAGTTTGAACAACAGTTTATTTTGACTTGTTAGTCAAATAAATTAATTAGGTACACATGGCTAATAAAGTGTTACCAAGGAAATCAACAAGTTTGACTTAATTCAAATAGTTATAAAAATATATAAGACTTGACTTGGTCATTGACTGGGATTCAGTATTCACCATTCAGTTTGATTAGGCCACCTCTTTTGATCATTATACCCCTCTTTCCAATTGCCTAGGTCATCTGGGATTGTGGATGATTGCTTGGGTTAGCTCTTAATTTTGTATTGTCTTTTTTTTCTTTCTTTTTCCAAAGATGCTAATGAGATTTTATCTATCTTTGGCAACAATTATGTGTTTGTTATTTCATACGAGTTGTTTCAAATCGTATCAAATGCTTTTAAAGTGGACCAGGACAGTGCGCAAACGAGGTAATTCTATTGCTTGCTCTCCTTTGTTAGTGGGATGGTCACCTGGCACTATGGAAGAGACATTTTCATTTTATATGTTCCTATTTTCTGTATTAAAAAATAACAGCACTTGAAAAAATGAAAGTTGCATGATAGAAATTATGTAATGGGTCCATCCTGTAGACACAAAAAAAGCAGTGTAAACGAAAGGGCAACTATTGACCGCTAACATCATCACCTGCTGAGTGTAATTCTACCTTCAAAATTTCTGATATTTACAACAACAATTATAGTGATTCTCCTAATCAATGATTCGTTTTAAAAAATACATCCCATTGCAGATTGAAAAATATGGGACACTTCAAATTCGTGTAACAAGGTACCTGAGATTGGCAGCCTCAAGGAAGAGTCATTGGACTGGTCGTAGATCTATGAGAGCCATCCTTTTTTGTTTTTGGCCACCTTGAGCTTCATGACAAGTTCTTCACGCTCAGCTTCTACCTCAGCATATTTAAGGCTCATGTGGAAGTAGCGCTCCTGAATATCTCTTAACTCTGCCTCTAGCATTGATTTGGTACTTTCAAATCTTTCTTTGGTCACTACTTCTCCTTCAACCATTGATTTTACTGGGCCATTAGTCTGGTTGTTTTGGCCTTGAGATGGTGACCTGCAGGACAAAAGTACAAGGGATTTTATAACACAAATGACTTCTTATGAGTAATAAAGCATGCACTAAAACATTACACAAAGGTATTTAACAGGCTGTTTCCTTCTAATGTTTCGAACTCCTTATTTGATACTTTATAGTTAGATCTAAACCAAAGGTATCATAAGGATATATCTTGTTAACAAAAATATTGGCTTCTAAAATTAACAGCAGAGTAACTACGTCTTCTATGAACAATGTACCAATCTTCTAGCATCCCTAAATGAACTAGGGCATGTTAACTTCAGCTGTTTTAATCGTGGTTCCAACTTCCAAATCCAGTCGATTGTTAAAAGGAATGCAACACAAGCCTCAATATGCAAACCAGTAAAAACTGGATCCTTCGCTTCAATATCAAAAAACATGTAATCAATTACCAAGGAATTTGACATGTAGACTTGCTCTGGACATCAGGGGAAGAATGAGAACACCACTGTTCTTTTTTTTTTTTTTACTCTTTTAATTTCTTCTTTATTTGTTTTTCTCTCTCTTTTCTTTTAAATGTAATAAAAAAATAAAGTCTTTCTTGGTTGTAAGTGAAGAGAAGAGATAGAATAACACCCAGCCTTTCATTCATCCGAGGCCTTTCCACCCATTTGATGCAAAATCGAAAAAAATTTAGCGGAACCAAAAGATTTTACCAAAATAATATAACGAGACGCGCACAGAATCATGCACACGACTTTCACTTTTCGTGTGCGATTTGCCATGTAGGCTACGTGAGAAGTGATATTAATCACAAGAAGCATGGCATCATCTTCTGTGTAACTCATATTTTCTTGTATTTCTAGTAAACTTTATGTGGTGTTCATAATCCTAACTGATAATGAATGTTGTGAGCCAAATATCCCACAGATTAATCTTAAGTCTGAATATCGGAACAGTCAAATATGTAAGAAGTTATAAACTTGTCATCAGCAAAATTAATGAAAATAAAGAATTCACACACATAAATTTGTCCTAATCTGTATAAAACAATCAATGGTATGAATATATTCAAATTTCAAACATATTATGTTCTAGGACAGAGGAATTGTCCTGTTCAAATAGTTCAAAATAATCCAAAACTTGTGGGAAAAAAGCTTTTGTTGGTATTTATTAAGCTAAAAAAAAAAAAAAAAAAAACTTCAAACTAATAACTGAAACTGCATAAGGGGGGTAATACACACAGACTATAAGCTTTTTCTTTTTTCTCTTTGAATGCATAATGTGTTCCTCTAACCTGTTAAGTTGAATTTCATAGTTGTTGTTGGCTTCTCTTATTTTTACTTGTTCAGGTTGAATCTTTGATGCTGGATCTACTTCAACAACATGAACACTTTCATCAAGAAGTCCATGTTCACTGTCCACCTATTAAGAAAAAGGAGTCATGAAACAAAAGAAGCATTGAAAAGTAAGGTGTCATTTCCAGTGAGACATCAATAATTTGATATAACTTTGGACCATAAATTGGAATATAAAATATATTTTGTAACGTTTGACATGGAGGTATAATTGAATGAAGATAATATTCAAAACATATCACCTCAGTCTGATGTTTTTTGATGGAATAAAGGTCCTCTTGATCTTTTGTGACTTCTCTGTCATTCTTTAAAGATGGTTTTTTCCTATTACTGCGATTTTGATTGGAATTCTTCCCCACAGGATTCTGCTAAATCAAAAAGAGAAAGAAAGATAAAAAGTTAATAGTCCCGTCTTTACAATGCTATCATGCATCAATGAAAAAGAGACACTAACTTTTGAGGCCTTCGGATCTTCGTGAACGGGTAAACATTTCCTGTTTAACTTCAAGACTTGATTTCGCTTTTGTTCCTTAATCAATTTCAGTTCTTCTTCAAGGGCTCGGGCCTTTGTCTGAAACTCAGCCTTTTCCTGCTCAAGCAGTTGTATGGTCTGTTGATGCTGCCTATTTATTCTTTTGATGTGACTGAGCTCAGTATCCTGGACACATCTTGTTTCTCTTGCCTTCAAGTCATTCTCCAACTGCATAAGCCTTTCTTCTAGGGATGCTCTAGTTCTATTGCAGTCCTCCAATTCAGACGCAGCCTTCTCCAAGGTTAATATCTTTAGTCCAAATGCTGTCTTCTCTGCCTTCAGATCTTCACATAGTTCAGACGTCAAGCTCAATGAGGATTCCAGTCTCTCTTTCTCAGAATTGGAAGCAATGAGTTCATTCTTGAGAACCCTAATCTCATTCTCAAATTGATGTGCCTGGTGCAACTGAACCTTTAAATTTCCAGATTCGTCCATGAATTGCTGTCTTTCATATTCAGTGACTGTAAGTTTTATTTCAAGGGCATTCATAGTGCTTTTTAATTGCAGTTCTCTTGATTTGTAATCCTCCACCAGCTTCAACAACTTTTCATGTTCAGCCATCAGCATTTCCTCCTTAATTTTGAAATCAGCAAGCTCAGTTGTTAGGTCTTTCAGCTTTTGTTCATATCGAGTCTGCATCATATTAACCTCAGTCTTAGACAAATTCAATTTAGATTGAACTTCTTCAAAAGCAGATTCCAGTAGGGCTTTATTAGCGCGTAATGAGGATACTTCAAGGGAAGCATTGGAAGCTATTCTCTCTTTTTCATCATAAATTGCTGAAAGTTTCATAGTGAGGTTCTCAATTTCTAGTTCAAGGTTCTGAATTTCGACCATCTTCTCCAATTGCATCTGATTCAACAAGCTTTGACCCTGCTCCATATGTTTCCTATTTTCTTCAAGCAAACCCTCTAAATCTGAAGTTAGAAGCTTCTCTTTTGATGCAATATCTTCCAGCATAAAAAAAAGTTTCTTTTCTAAGAGTTCCACTCTTTCAGAGCAATCACCAAATCTTTGATCTGACTCCCTCAACCTGGCTTCCATGAGGGAGAAATACTCCTTTAACTCCAGCTTTTGCTGCCTCAAATCTCCGTTTAGCTCCTTAAAAGAACTGCATTCTTCTGCAAGATTCTTATTGGTAATTTGTAACTGCTGATTAGCTCCTCTGAGATATTCACATTCTTGTTGTGCTTCTGAACATTGAAATTGTGTCAACTTCAATTTTTGTTTCAAATCTTCTTTCGAAGAATCCATCTCAGACTGCATCTCCATAATCTTTTCTTGAAGCCTTTCAGCTTCATATCTAGAGTTCTCTAGTTCTGATAAACGGGACATTTGTTCATTTGTCAAATTTCTCAGTTGAGCTTCTAAAACAGAAACGTGCCTCGACAATTGTTCTTTTTCTTGTTTTATCTCTGATATGTGGAGGTCCACTTCATGCTTTCTAGCTTTTATCATGACCTCCATGTGTTCCTCTAGTTGACTATTTTCTTGTTCAAGATGATAAACCTTGGCTTCCAACTTACTCAGGAGCTTCTGCAGAACCCCAATCTCCTTTTCTTTAGATGACAAGTTAGCCTCAAGATTTTCTATCTCGGATGTTTTATTAGTTAGTTCCTTATTCAGATCAGTGATTCTGACTTCTAGAGCTAATTTTTCAAGCTCTTGAACTGAAACATGATCATCACTGCTAATCTTCTTGGTGTTTTCCCCATGGAGCTTGTCTTCAGAATGGAATATTCGAAATAAATTGTTGCTTGCTTCAGACTCAAAGATAGCAAAAGATTGATCTCTGAGCTTGTTTGACAAAAGATCTTCACATGCCCCTCCATCTTTTGAATTGTTCTTTGCTTCTTTTAGCTTGAATAAAAGCTCAAGGTTTTCATCTGTCAGCTCATTGCAGTCCATCTCAAGTTCCTGAACTTTCTCTTTCAGCACTTCGATTTCTGTCAAAAGATCTGCATCACCTGCATTTCTGGACACAGTCTCCGCATTACAGCTTTCTGGAAGAGATTCAAACAGCTTTGTTTTCAAATTTAAAATTTCTTCCTCTTTAGCAGATAATTTTCTTTCATATTCCATTTCAATATCCGAAAGGGTTTTGTTGTTTGGAATCTTTTTATTATCAGTGTCTCGCCTTTTGTCCTCCAAGGCCTCTTCCAGCTCTTGCACCTTAACCAGCAGATTTTTCTTTGATTCCTCCAAGTGTTCTAGTTGTTGCATTAAGCTCCTGTTTTCTTCTATACTCAGTTGGAAAGAGTTCTCCTGATCACTGACTTTTGAGGGCAATGATGAAAGGTTTTCTATCTCAATTTTCTGGTGTTCTATGGTCTCTTCCAGCTCCTGGAGAACAGAAACAAGCTCAACATTTGCTTCTTGGCTCCTATTCAGTTGCAAAGACAAGTTGGCATTGGATTCTTTCTGAAACTTCAATTCATCTTTTAGAGCCTTTTCAATTTCTGGAATACATTCACCTTGAGATATTGAATCTTCCAATGCTTTCTGTTTCACTATTGGATTCTCTAATGACAATTTTAACTGTTCGACTTCTTTTTTCAAACTATCACGCTCTACATATGCTGCTGAAAGGTCCATTTCCAGATCTGCCAGTTTATTGGACTGATCTGAGAATTCTGTCCTGGATATGTCCAAATCACCCATTAGCTTTCGGGCGTTCATCTCCCACATCTTTGCTTCTGCGCGTAGCTCTTCACTTGAGTCTCCTGCAGCTTCCAGACGGTTATTAGAAGCATTGGTCATCTTAGAAGATGATGCACCAACGTCTTGCATACTCTGGGAATTAAATGATGAATGATTCGACTGAGAAGATTTATTCATAGGGTAATCGTGATGGAATACACTTTTCTGGGAACTGGTTGAATCTTGTCTTCCAGTAGGGCTCTGCCCATCACTGACACATGGGGAGAAGTTTCCCCTTCCTGTGGAACCCTCAGCTGAGTTATAGCTGCAATTTGATACAGATCCAGAGAAGCTTGTTGCCTGCAGCCAAGGTGCAACGTATCACTTGTATCATGATAAAGACAGGCCTAGTAAATTACGTCACAACTGAAATAAAAGCAGGCTTATAGCTCTACATAAAGAAATCCTTTTGTTTCCTGGACCCTGAATGAAGACAACTATGTACCAGGATGACATATAAAGTAACCATTCGGATGAAATACAGCTACCAATGCCATCTCCACGCAAAAATCTTTCAAAAATAGTAATGTATGCATACTTGAGGCTCACAAAAGGGCATTTAATTGGAATTGGTGGAGATGGCGCAATGTCTTCTGTGCTAAGTTTTCCAAGTATAAACCTAAAGAGTGCTTCCTGGTACACCAGGAGTCCAGGAGACCGTAAATCTAAACAAACTGTTAAACTAGATAATTATTTTAGTATGGAAAACTAATCCTGATAATTGAACAGAATTATTATTTATCAATATGCATGCATGGGCAGAAATCTATAACCATTTGTGCAACAGAACAGACATGAATATATGGGGGAATTTTTTTAATCTTACCCTAGCCTCAACTTCTCCAGTGGATAAGAGAGAATCCAAATCGTCAACAGAGGAAGATTCAACACTCTGTACATATGAACAAACAGATCCATTTGACTTGACAGCCACATCATGATTATTTTCATTCTGGCCCTTCAAATTGGGATTTGTCTCACTTGATTCTTGACCCCTGAAAAAGTGTAGGAGATAAATACTTACTGGAATAATTGACATTAAAATACAAAAGAGTAACCTCCAATACAAACCTGTGTTTCGTTCTCGGTGTAAGGCACTGCACAGTTACCTGCAAAATGCATAACCACTGAATTCCCAACTCTTAAGTTCAATGACATTTTGCTACAGTAACACTATTGGTAATAAGAGCCCATAGTTTGCCTCTATATTGGGAGAGAAAAATCACAGCGGAGCGAATACTGCTTGAATGAGCAGAGATGAACAAAACATATCGAGTTCTCAACAAAGCGTAAGGGGGTAACAAATTGTTGGTTCCGAAGCCCATGATGAACCCTGCCCAAATTGATGGTGCCTAATCTCTTGTTTATAAGAGATGCTTAGATGCCAGAAGAAAAGCAAGAGAAATGCGCAAGCCAGACACGAAAGTTCTCTAAAGAAGAAAACTCAGCGTCGTCATCGCAGAAGAAGAAGAATATCTTGTAAAGTAGAATTCCCTATCTCCTTTAGAGAGAGAAACACTCACTTGTGAGTAGAGTAGATTCATCCTTTAGAGTTAAGTCCTCTAGTTATTGAGAGAATTTTGTGTAATCCCATTATTCATAATAGATGTCTTTTCTGGACTTGATCTAGTAGTTTTTACTGAGTTTTTCCACTTTAAAATTCTCGATGTTATCTTCCTCCTTATCTCTATTTTTCAGTTTAATTTGTTTTACTGTTATTGTTCATTGTCACTTACGCAAGCTGACCTAAAGAAGGCCGGGCTGATTGATACTGAGGCCGAGCTAAAGACTACCGTGCTCCGATACACAACACAAGTACAATTTCTCATGTACATCGTTAAAATGAAAGAGTGAAACACATGCCTTGAAAGTGAAGAACCTAGTAGCTATCCTATAAAAGGAAGAAGTGAAAAACCGTAGATATGTGATCGTTGTATACTTATGAGGTCATGATCCCCATAACTAAGACCTAAGTCTCATGCACCACTCCTCCGTATAAGAAAAGTTGAATGAAAATTAAGTTGAAAAAATAACATTCAATCACAAGAAAAAGAATCAAAAGACAGTGCCATCATCATGTGGCGTAATGTTAACGAAACAGAGATTTGTCACACAGGAATGATGCATTTGCAAGAAGGAAAGAAACTATTTCCCAGTGAGGGTAGGAAAGAGGGTAAAGAAGAGAGTTAATTGTACGCATGTTGTATCTTTGCAAAGAAGTTGTTTCTCAGTACTCGAAACCGGTGACTTCTAGCAGGTTGTTTATTGTTTGTCCAAGATTACTGTATTAAGTGAATTGGTAACATCACACTATCATAATTCATACGAAAAGGAAATATGTGAAGAAAACCATTTTATGCATATTTCAAGCATCCAAATATTTTATTTGTTCATTCGATTCCCCTCAGCAACATATTCCAGATTACCGATGTTATATTTTCCCTCAATTTGACAAAAATCAACTTCGAATCTAATCCAAAATGACATAGAACTATCCAAGAAATCACATAAGGAGTGCTTTTTCATTTTATAGATTGAGTTTTATAACTCACATGCAAAACTGTCCCATGGTTGCACTTTTTCAGTGGGACTGAAAGTGGAATAGCAGCATCTGAACTCATATAGCTGGTCATACTAACAGTGGCCTCCCCCAGGATTCCAGATTTTGATGATCCCTGTCAAGTGATACTATTTATTTGATAATCCAAACAGAGAAATTTCAAACTGATAAAGCTGATTATGATAAAGGAACAACACAATACAAAAAGGACTGCAATGATGATAGTACCATGGCAACAGTGAGCTTGAGGAGACAATCATCAATCTCCTTAGAAGAATTATCTCTTGAAACCCATACAGATTCTGAAAAAGCATCCGACCACTGACAACTTCCATTACGCACGGGCACTTTGCTTGACTTTGCAATTGTTTTACCATTTCCTACGGAGACAACAGAAACAAACAGCTTATCCCATCCCTTGGGTACCTGCTAACATCAGAATCAGCATTTGTTATTTACCGAACCAGCCCTTTTTTTTTATGGCCTCAGACTGAAACATCATTTGAAACTTGAAAGCATCTATGAAGCACCGATACGCGTTTTCGATACTTTATTTGATGATACAGGATGTCGATTACTAAACAATACGTTTCCGATATGCATATCCAGATACGTTGGCAAAAAAAATTTAAAGAGTATCGATGCTTCCTAGGAAAGCATTTGGTTATGCAATTCTAAAACAAAATTTTTGCCATGAAATCGTGGAATGTTATAACACTACCTTCTTTTCATCCTTAACCACTTTAACACTACACTGAAGACATTTTATAAATTTAGCTCTATTATTAATCCTTGTGACAGAAAATTAATCATTATTCTGCATTCCACGAGAACAGAGACCACAAAGCAGCTAATGCAGTTGTTCATAACAAAGCACCACGATCCGCAACTTAGATTTCATAAACTTTCGAACATGTTCTTTCCATTGAAAATTACCACTCCTTGTTCTTCCCAAAATATTGAAGTGCTTCATATAACAATTTCTTTTTCCAAAATAAAAATAAACACCTTATCAATGTTGATTATTTCCAAATTAAGATCTAAGATTTTCAGTTGCATCAATGAAATATCATTGTGATTAAGCAACGCAAAAACACACACGATAGTTAGTTACTTAGTTACATTGATGGAAGAGGAGAAATAGTGAAGGGAATGAACCTGAGAGGCTTTGAAATGAGAGATTCTGAACTCAATTCTGTCATCTGATTTCGTAGACCTGTTCTTGTGCAGCTTAAACATTCTCTTTCGCTTTCGACTTTCTCACTGTGTGTTTCTGTGTATCAATGTGTGTTTGTGCTTGTGTTTGTTTTTGTTTGTGACTTATTCTTTCTCAATCACTCTTTCGTAATTGTTCAAAAATCACCACATTCATGATTTGCAACCACCATCACCAACTGGAGAAAGAGACCAAGAGAGAGAGAGAGAGAGAGAGAGAGAGAGAGAGAGTGTGTTAGCTAAGTGGTCATTGTAGCGATGGGTGTTATTTTATTGTTACTTCAAACCATTGCGCACTGTAGAGAAAAAAAACAGAAAGAGGCACGAGAAAGAAACCAACACCCCCCAAAAGAGAAGGGCACAATTGTTATTTTAATTATGCGTGTGTTTCCGCAACATGCAATTGGAGTTTCTGGTGGAGTGAAACTGAACGGAAACAGCTATGACCCAATGCAACGTTTTTGTTTTTTCTTTTTCTTTTTCCCGTTTAAATGGAATAATCAGCGAAACGATTCTATTTGCTGACGCGTCGCAAAGTTGTTGGCCAAGAACCTAAAAGGTGTTACTTTCCAGATAGGAGACGTTGCAACTTATTACTAATTCCATGTGAAGCAATAACAAACAAAAAAAGGAATACCCTGTTTCCAAAGGTTGATAATATAATGGAATATTTGAGATTCAAGATTCGGCACTCAATACAAAGAAGAATTAATATATACGTACATATATTACTATGTGAACCAAAAATAGGATGCCTAGAAAATATTGATACGGAAGAAAGTGACTTTCCCTAGACGGTATCGCGATTTTAGTGATGTGATACCCATGGGAAATGGGAATGTCTTGATACAACATAGGATATGTGTTGTGTTAACTGTTAAGTAGTTACAGCCTTGCAACTTCCTCTATAGAATATTAGAATGGATATTTGTTTTTATTGTTGAGAGCGCCGTATTCGATTCGAACTACTAATTGCTAAGGTTTCGTTTGATGGATTATCGTTCTCGAACTCTTTGATATAATTTTATCTCTAATTACGAAATCATGAATGTACAAAAATTAATCAATGGAGATAAAGGAACTATTAGATATTAGGTATAAGGGTAATTTAGTATTTCAGTGATATTCTAGATCTCTCTTTTCTCTTATGCTCTTCTATATAAGAGCTCACTCATTGTACAAATGAATCACCACAATCAATGAAATCAGCATTTTCCATTTACTCTCTTTTACCTTTTAACATAGTATCAAGAGTAATTTTTCATCCTCCATGAATGGAGATTCCGCTGCCATCATTTTTTCCCCTTAGTTTTCTCTTCATAGATCTTGCTGTGTCTTTTATTTTTCCAGATCTGTGTCTCCTTTGCTAAGATTTTTATCTTTTCTTTCCCTCTGTTGGGTCGGTGCCGGTTTTGTTCCCAATAACAGATATGTGAATTTTCTTTTCTTTTAATCATGCATTTTTTTTTTTTTCGTTTTTCTGTCACTGTTTTTATAAATAGGTTTCTTTATGTCTCCGATCATCTTCTCCGGTGACCTTTCCAGATCTGTCGTAGTATTTTTCAGGTATGTCGAGTTTCCGTCCAGATCTGTTTCTCTTTTGGATCCGAGCATGTTTTTCTTCCAGATCTGAGTATTATCAGTCATATCTCTTTCTCCCCATGCTTCCTTTGATTTTTGTTTTCCTCCCATTGTATCCTTATCGGTCTTTTGTCCCGCTGGGTTCATCGGTTTTTTTTCCGGCGTCCTCTCCTCTAGATTTCAAAGATCTAGATCATTTTCCCCCTTTGCCTCATTTTTCGGCGTCATTTTCCGGTGTCCTCTCCTCTAGATTTCACAGATCTGGATCATTTTTCCCTTCTCAGATCTGATTTGTTTGTTTTTCTGGCATCTCCTTCTTCCGGCTATTTGTAGGTCGTGCTTTCTTTTCCGGCTGGTTCGTTTTTTTAATTTTTTTGTTTCAGATCTTGGTTTTTGGTCTCCTCCGGCCCTTTTCTCCGGCGACTTCTAGATCTTTCAGATCTGTTTCATTTTCTTGTTCTTCGGACCTCCAGCCGCGTTTCTCTTCTTCCGGCGGCATCTTTTTCTTTTCCGGTCATCATCTCCGACCGCGTCTCATTCTCCGGCCGCATCATCCATCTCTCCTACCCGTTGTTCCAGATCATTTACATTTCAGATCTGCATTTTGTTTTCTTCTCGGCAGTTTCTGTTTCAGATTTGGCATTTTTTCTTTCTTTCTTTCATATCTACGTTATTTTTTTTTTCTTTCTTCTTTGAAATTTTCTTGCTCGCATGGTTCGTCCATGTTGGTGTTGGCTTTTTCATTAGATCTATAATTTTTTTTTCTCACCTTATCTCACTTTTTCTTTTTCTTTATCCACCTTTACATCATATATGATTTCTTATTTTAGTTCTTCTCACGTTGCTAATGGATTTTTTTTTTTCTTATGTACTATCGTTGGCTGTTATTTGATTTTGCCATTGTTTGGCGTTGGCTGTTATTTGGTTTTGCCATTGTTTGGCTTTATTTTGGCTTCTTATTCAGGGGGAGCATTGTTCATATTGCTGAAGTTTATTTCAGAACAGTTGATTTTACCGATGTCCACCCCAGCGGTTCAAATTAGGTTGCTGATGTCCATCCCAGCCCTACCTTCTTTTGCTGATGTCCATTCCAGCACATTATAGTTGATGTCCATTCCAGCACTGTTTCTTTACTAGCTGATGATCATGTTATTTAGTTATTATGTTTTCTTGATTTTTCTTGTTCAAGATGGAAGTTCTCTTTGTTCACTCTCCATCTCGAGGGGGAGTATTAGATATTAGGTATAAGGGTAATTTAGTATTTCAGTGATATTCTAGATCTCTCTTTTCTCTTATGCTCTTATATATAAGAGCTCACTCATTGTACAAATGGATCACCACAATCAATGAAATCAGCATTTTCCATTTACTCTCTTTTACCTTCTAATAGGAACAGAGATAAAAAGGGAATCATAACCATTCAAATGTGCATCACTTAATATAAGGAAATGAATTAATAAAATGACGTAGTTTCGGAGTAGTCGGAGATAAACTTATCTCAAACTGCTTGAGAAATGTTTTTACCATATATATATATATATATATATATATATATATATATATATATATATATATATATATATATATATATATATATATATAGGGAGAGAGAAAGGGGTAAAATCATTTCCGCAGCCGTTTTACATACACCAACGACAAGTGTATGGTTATGATTCCCCGTATTTAATGTTTTCAAGTATATATATGGAAAGTATTTGATTGATGCACGTACAACAGCTGCAGAAATGTAAACCCATATATATATATATGTGTATGTGTGTGTGTGTGTATGGGGCAGGATATTCTTATACCGGTGGAAGTCTTACACTCAATCTTGACCATTGATTCACTTGTATCCAATGGCTCACATTACTAAAAAATTAGAGCCCTTAGATATAAGTGGGATCAACTGACAAGATTGAGAGTGTAACTTACACTGGTGTAAAATGATCCTGACCTTATATATATATATATATATATATATATATATATGTGTGTGTGTGTGTGTGTGTGTGATAGGTTATTCTACCTACTCTTAATTTGTCTATCTTTGCCTACCTCTCTCAACATCGTTAGATCATAATCTTATCCAACGATGGATATTTGTGGGATAAAATAAATTATTTTATCCCTTTCTTTCTCCTCATTGCCTCTCATCCTTTCTCCTTCCTATCCTTTTCTCTCCATAGACAGAGAAGCACATACAATCGAAATCGCTTGTAAATTTGAATTGATTTTTTTGTTCACATCTATTTGTTATGACTCTGGTAAAATAATTTTGTTCAATATGGTTGATTCCCAAGATAACAATAATATGACAATTATTCGAATACCAAATCCCTAGCTTTAGCTTTCTCTTTCTTCAATGGTGCTTCAGCAACTAATTGAGTACGCAAGCGACTCGACAAGATTTCATAAGGATGAAATCAATGAATTAGTTGAAGATCCACAATGAAATAATAATGTGAATTCAACATATAGATTAATTAGCAATTACAATGGGTTAACGGAAAGATGATCATTGACGAAAGAGAAACACCTTTTAAATTTCGAAATTTTCAGCTAATCAATTTACAATAATAAATAAATAAATAAGAGAAATAATTTTGATGCGTGAGAGTGATATGGCTCGAGGGGACGGTTCTCTTCTATTCCGATCAGTGCTACTCTTTTCACCGGCCAATGTATTGGTCTCGAGATCGCCGATTCTATAAAAGAGGTTGGCCTTTCTGAATTCTCTATTTCATCAAATAAATCTTTCTATCTATGTTCATAATAATTGACTTTGAAATGTGAATTAATAATTAGGTATTAAGAGTGGATAAAGTTCCAATAAAATGGGAAGAGGTCGTCTATGTGGGGATGAGATTGACCCTAGAACCACGGCTTGTGAATGTGCATCAATATTGGGCCTTTAATTTTATTCGGGAATCCTAATATTAACTTTTATTTTGAATTAATTTTAGTGTTTTCGTGAGGTTGCAGAAAAGTATCCTCAGATAAAATACGAGGATGAGGAGATGATGGTCGTTAAGGGGGTGGGAGGAGAGAGAAAGGATGGGAGGCAATGAGGAGAAAGAAAAGGAAAAAAGAGTTTATTTTATTTCACAGATATCCACCGTTGGATGAGATTGAAATCTAATAGTGTTGAAAGTGGTAGACAAAGGTAGGTAAATCAAGGGTAGGTAGAATAAACTATCCATATATATATATATATATGTGTGTTTTTGTTGTACGTAAAGCGGCTGCAGAAATGATTTTACCATATATATAGATATATGTGTGTATGGGATTTACATTTCTGCAGCTTCTGTATGTGCAGCAATCAAATACTATGAAGCACCGACACTTCAAAAATCCCGACGTGTCATATCCGACACTTCCCGACACTTCGACATTCCCCTGATGAATCAAAGTGATGATGTGAATAAAACGTACATTTCACGTCAACATAGTTTTGATGATAACAAAGAGAAATGATCAAGATCAAAGCAACATCCAAAAAGAAACTCAAGCAAATGTGAAAGCTGTGCAAGCACCAAGTCTCACGCATCAATTCATGTCCATAATCTCAAATGGTATATCTACTTAGGACTTAGGAAAAATGTGTAAAGATGTATAGATACTCAGCATTGCATGAGCTCAAGGTCATGCATCACTCATATATTTCAAAAGCATGCATCCTTAAAGAAATGTCAAAACAAAAGGTTTGATTTGTCCAAAATTGATTTGAAAAAGATACCTACATGATTTAAACGCTTCAAGACATTTTCCATAATCAACTTCATGCATTACAAGTCATAAAAACCATTTAAAATAAGAAGGAACTTAGAATTCGGACAAAAAGGGTGCTGCCATGAAATATCCGGATATTGTACTTTGAATATCCGGATACAATATCCGGATATCAATATCCGGATACCATATCCGGATATGAGCCCGATGAATATCCGGATATGTACGGATTACAACGGCTAGAAACGGCTAATTTTTGGTTGAGATGTCAATATAAATACTCACATCACTCATGATGAATAGTGCACGACCCTAGGGTATTTATTGAAGCTTTATTACACTTGCTAGCCTTTCTTTTGCTCATTAATTACTTACATTGATCATTTGCATACACTTGAGCTCATCCTTCCTTTGAAGCTATACATCTCTTAGTTCTTCAATTTGTTCAATCTGTACTTTGAGAGTACTTAGCCTCTTTTAATCACCTCAATCTTACTTCTTGATTTGATAGGGGAGTGAGCCCTATACTTGATAGGTCACCAAATTCCTAAGTAAATTTGGAGTGAAAAGTTGTAAGGCATCAAGAGCCCGAAGTCTTGAAAGATTGTAGAGGTTTGTCAAGCACCTCAAGCTTGATAGTTAGTGAAAAGAATTGATCGAGCGGCTTCAGTCTGGATGTAGGTCACAGTGGTGGTGACCGAACCAGGATACATCTAGTTTGCAATTTCTCTAACCTTTATCTCTTTACTTTATTATTGAAATTGCATCTTTAGATTATCTTTATCCACTTGCTTGCTTACTTAGTTAATCTCTACACTTATATTTTTCCTTATTAAATCACTTCATTGAAGAAATAGTCTTTAAAATATCAAAGGAGGCACTTTGCGAAAAGATTTTGTAAAACTCAATTCACCCCCCCTCTTGAGTATTGAAGCCACTTGTCCAACATCCCCGACACTCTAACACGCGTTATAAAAATTAAAAAAAGATTCAAAGGTTGCGTTGCGTTGAGTTTTTAGTTCCAACTATTAAATTCGTTGGATTACGGTTACCATTTTATTGAGTTTAATATAAATATGAGGGATATCTTATGTTTCTTTGCAAAATTGATGAATATTATAAGTTAGTTTCATTTTTTTGTTATATTATACTATATAAATTAAAAATATTATTTAATATCAAGACAATCTAACATTTTTTTGAATTAACGTGTCAAAATGTCGTGTCGTGTCGGTATCGGTGCTACATAGATCAAATACTTGTCATATATATACTTGAAAGCATTAAATGCGGGGAATCATAACCATACAAAGGATGAAAACATTAAATGTGAGGAATCACAACCATACACCTGTTGTTGCTGTACGTAAAGCGACAGCAGAAATGATTATATATATATATATATATATATATATATGTATATAGGGTAATGCATGAGATAACATTATTTTATGTAAAGACATAATTAGGTGGGTCCCACAATTAAAAGGAAAGGAAAAAGAAAAAGAAATGTTGGCTCATATTTCGATGTGTGTGTAAGATGAGATAATGTTTCTCATGTAATATGAGAACAACATTTCCCATATATATATGGGGTTTACATTTCTGCAGTTGTTATACGTGCAACAATCAAATACTTCCTCTATATATACATGAAAGCATTAAATGTGGGGAAAAATAATGCATACAAAAGATTAAAGCATTAAATGTGGGAAATCATAATCATACACATGTCATTATTGTACGTTTAGCGACTGCAGAAATGATTTTACCTATATATTTATATATATATATATATATATATATATGGGTTATATTTATCCCATGTTACATAAGATACGTCAATTTCCTACACACAAAAGAGGAGTGGGTCCCACTTTTTTTCTCTCCTCTTACACGTAGGTCCCATTTATACTTTTTTTTCTACTACATGAGATAGTTTTTTCCTAAAACATAAGAAAACTATTTCTATATATATATATATATATATATATATATATATATATATATATATATTGTCATAACTAAACTGTTATGGCATTAGAGATAGGTAAGTGTTAATCGAACGATGGTAGTTCTGTTAGCGTATAAGAGCTGAGCAAATGGCGGTGAGAACATATATTCGATCTTCCTCAATACTATCTTCAAGAGGGATTTAAAGCCTTAATCCTGGATCTCCACAAATAGGATTGTCTCCCATGAAGGATATCTATTTTTATAAAAAAAAGATAGGTATGCCCTCAAAGGATGGAGTATACTTATGTATGGGTATTCAAAGTAGTAGTAATATAAAACCAAAGCTCAAAGCAAAAATACTTTAAGTACTATCTAATGTGAGACTCGTAAAGGGGAAATGTGAATAGGTACAATGGCTTGGCTCTATATTTTGGAAGAGTAACCACTCATAGAAATGATGGATTTTAGATGCTTCCGTAGACGGTGAGGAGAGAAATATATATGTGGAAAATATTCGACGACAATGAGAGATAATAGCCATAAACATTTTCTCTATACCTCATTACGTGCGTGAAGACTATGTGGATGTAGTGACCTGTGGAAGGAAGTGGAGGATTCTTTGCATTGAGGTCCTCGTATTCATTATAGGGTTATAGAGATATGACCCTTCGGTGGATCTTTGCTGGTTGGCCCAAATGTATTAAGCCGATAAGGATTGATCAAAACAATAACAATATAATATAAGTGTTCAAAGGCATGTTTGGTGTTATGTATAAGGCTTGATAGTATATACGTTATGACATTTTTAGTTGTTTGATGTACTATCGTATAGTATAAGCTTATACAACAAAATCACTTAATACATCAAAATGATGTATAACTTAATCAAGCCTAAGGGCATGTTTGATGCATAGTATAGGATAAGGCCTGATAGTATAAGACCTGATAGTATAAGGCCTGATTGTATAAGACCTGATTGAATTTTAATACTATCCAGCGTTTGGCATGATATTGTATAAATGCATTTCGATTATGGTCGTATTCTGTGGTTATGATTCTACCATATATGTCTTTTTCATTCTGTCGAAAATCGATTTTACGGTATAGACGCTTATGACCTCCCCCTCTATGTCCTGCTGTAATGATTCCTCTGGCATTACGGCCTTTACCACAACGATGCTATCCATAGATCAAATGATTTCGTGGATTGGATTTCACTTGACTGTCTACGGCTCCATCGTGTCTGCTCGGGGTAATATCAGCTAGTATTTGGTAATGCACTGTATAATACTATATAGGGTAAAAATAAATATTTTTAATAAAAATATCTTTTAATAAAGAATTTATATAATTCTTCAAAAACTGTCATATGATATTAATTTTTATAAAAAAAATATTAATTAGTGTGTTCAAAAAATATATTAATTTTTATAAAAATAAAAATATTTAATATTTTACTATTTATAATATTAAAAAATTATTTTTTATTTTAATATATTTATATTAAAATAATATATTAATTTTTGAGAATTACAGTGGTGAATGATGTTAATACACTAATCCCTTTATCAGGCCTAATCCCTCCCCATTAGGTCGGATTAAGTTATACATTGTTTTAATGTATTAAGGGATTCTGTTGTATAAACTTATACTATACGATGGTCACACCAAACAACTAAAAAAGTCATAACGTATAGTATAAGCTTATACTATCAGGCCTTATACGTCACACCAAACATGCCTTATATTATAAGTTTAAGGGGTGAGATTAGGCCTGATAAGGGGTTAATGTATTAAAATCGCTAACTGGTGCAATTCTCAAGAATTAATATATTATTTTAATATTAATATATTAAAATATAAAATAATTTTTCAATATATTAATTTTTAAAATATTGTAGATTTTTATTTTCATAAAAATTAATATATTTTTTAGCTACAAAAAATTAATATCTCATGACATATATGGAAGAATTATTTAAATTCTTTATTAAAGGATATTTTTATTAAAAATATTTATTAGACAGTGCATTACTAAATATTGGATCATATTATCTTATACAATGTATTATATTATATAATATCATGTCAAACGCTATATAGTATTAAAATATAGTCTGGCCTTATACAATCTGATCTTATACTATGAGACATCATCCTATACTATGCATCAAACATGCCCCAAGTCACAAAGTAAAATTTTTGTGAAAGAATTTAACATAATATTTTTATATTGGAAAGAGATCATTTATTTCTAGAGTAAGATTTTTATGTCTTACTACTCATCTCAACCGTTTATTTCCGCGCATCCAACAGTTATAACTTAGGAAGTCATATTAATTAGTTAATTATTAATTGCACTATAAATGACAACCATTAATTTCCATCCATCAACGGCTAAGATGAGGAGTAAGACTTCAAAGTCTCAATCTGGAGTAAAAAGAACTCCCTTTTATATTATGTATTGTCTTACACTCAATAAAATAGGGATAATGGAGAAATATGAGTTATTAGTTTTTTTTTTCTATTTTGGTCCTATGGAAAATAATTTATAACTTAATTTAATGGGTAAATTTTTTAAAAAAATATGTTGTCTCTTGAATTATTTTTATTCAGTATTTATATTATTTGAACAATCAAATGAGTATAATTGTTTTTGGTGTTTGGTTCTCCTTTATTTTAAATAAATCAAAGGGTTGTTATCAAAAAAAATAAAAAATCAAAGGGACCTCAAATATTAAATACAATTTAAAATTCATGCTATATTAATAAATCAATAGAATATTTATTTTCTATTGTAGAATTTTAATTTCTCTAGTAATGAAGGTTTATTAAAAAACTTAAAAAAAAAATCTACATCTTCATTTAAGTAAGTTTTGTCTTTTCAGGTTTGTTTTGGGGTCGCATCGATTAGCTCTAAGGTTAATCACCAACCGGCCACAAGGCATATCCGTAAGCTGGTGTTAGTAAGAAAAGAATTTTCACATTCTCTCTCCATCAATACACGTTATAGAAGACCTATGTCTTTCTAATAAAGTCAGATTTATGTGGCAGGTTTGCATTGGGTCCAATAGTTAGTATATAGTATGGCCATGGTACTTACTACCACTAGTCACTGATCACCAACTGCCCCCCAAAGTCAATAACAGAGAACTTTTGTTTCTCCTAACTCTTCATTAATATCATCACAAAAAAGTTTTAAATATTAAATTTGTTTGTTGAATTCAGTGTACTGTTATGTGTTCACTCTGTAAGGAGGAGGGCCCCACGAACTGAGCAAATGAACAAGACATGCCCAAAATGAAGTGAAACTCAAGGCAAATTGATGTCGCCGTACTTAAGTAAAGATAAGGATCGGAACCAAAAAGATGATCTGATTGGAACAAAACAAAACTACAATTAGACCCAATAAATTGTTGGAAAATATTTTTTTTATGTTTCACCATTTAATGATTTAGTGTTCGTTTTCATAATATTAATTTTTTTTCTTTTTTATTCCTGTTATTTTTTCTTCTTTCTCAATTTTACCTTTCTATTTATAATAAGGACCACCTAAACAATATGGTCCCGGCCGGACCATAATAAATTCTCATCAAGTCATTACATATAGTTTTTTGGTGACAACAGAAGATTTTTTTTTCATCCGTTCAGCCATTTAAGTTTAAGAAGGAATATTCCTACTATTAAAATTTTTTAGAACCAATTTATTATCTATTTAATCAATTGATATTTTTTTCTCTTTAAAAACTTTTTAGTATTTTCTTTTTAATCCAATGGTGATTAGATTAGATCAATGTTAATAAAATTCGATCGACCCGGAAACTGATCAACCGGTCATATAACTGGTCCAGTTAAAGCAACATATCGTCCATACATCAGAACCGGTGTGACCCGGCCGGTTTTCATGAAAACCGGTGACCTGGTCCCGTCCCAAAAAAAATATCCAATTTTCTTTTTTTTGAAAAAAATTATAATGGACATATTTGATTTTTTTTTTCTTATTGATTTATATAAGTTATGTACCTACAACACTAATATTATTTCAATTATGCAATATGCAGAAAATTTTGATTTGATTTATAGTTAGAGATGTTATTTTCTGAACTAAAATCCCGTATCACGGTCATTATATTTTTGTTTGATCTTTTATTGAATAATAATATGTGATTTATTATTTTTTATATTAAAATATTTGAAAATTTTATCATTTTTCTAGATATTTGAGTATGTTTATAATTTTTTAATATATTATAAAATTGCATATAATTACCGGGTCATGCGGTTGAACTAGTGACCTACTGGTTGAACCAGACCCAGTACCTCGACCTGGTCAATGACCGGGCCAGTTTTAATAACATTGGATTAGATAGGTAGTAAATTATTAGTGAAAAATTTTGTTAGTAAAAATACCCCTCTTCTAATTTTAATGTTATTAGTTTTTTAAAAAAAAGTTCTTAAAAGTTAAAATATAACATATACAAACCAGTCAATTAGGCAAAAATAATATTGTTTTGCCAATCATATACATTACTCTAGGCTTATATGTGCAGATAATATTTCATTTTAGGATATTTGTGTACTTCCCTTAGATGATTTTTGGTGAAGTGAAATCATTTTGTCCTAATTGACTGCCTTATATTTTTATCATCTTTTAACATTACCAGTCAACTATAAAGTTAGCAATGTTAAACCAAAAATAGAGTTTTACTCTGAGTTAAAAAGAAAAGGTTTAGTTTTACTTTTGATTCCTCTTTATAATAGTTAATGTGTGATTTTTACCCTCCCTTAATTTTTTAATTAAAAAAAAGGAGGGATTAATTGTTTTCAATTAAGAAATTTGAAAGATTAGAGTACAGAAAAAACAAAATATAAAATAGAAGCAAATCGTACGTGTACCAATTGAGGATCCCAAAGTATAATCATGGCTAGAAAAACTGTACATGGTATACATATGCATGTACCAACTACTCAAGAAACTAAAAAAAAAGTGTACCCTACTGGATTCATACTGATGCTCTTGCTTTCTAGCTTGATTCTTTTATCAACGTTTATCTGTCCAAAGCACAGATTTTTTATATTCAACTAAAATTTTAAAAAACACAGATTTTTTATTTTCAACTAAAATTTTAAAAAGCATCGATTAAAAACAATATTTAAAATAAAAGATAAAACTGAAAAAAGAGGGGATGAAATCATTTGACACAAGTATCAAATTTAAAATTTAACACCTCATCTATAAGCATGTGATACAATTGATCTTTTTTTTATCTAACGACTCTTAGATGAGGTGCCTGACACTAGTGTCAAAGAATCCTACCAAAAAAAATGTATACAATTAAATTAAAAGCAAGTTTAATCATACTTTTTTTATAAAAAAAATTTATACTTAAAATCTTTGCCTATTTAAAATATAATAATTATATTTTACAATATCCGTGTATCGAATTAATACTAATCTAGTTTTTGATTTTTTTGAAGAGTAGCATAGGTAATTAAATTACTCTCGTGTAAATATACTCTAATTTAATATACACAGGTAATAATATATCTCACAATTCAGGTAGAGACCAGGATTCCATAAATGAAACTTGTCTGTACTAATAATATATCTCACAATTCAGGTAGAGACCAGGATTCCATAAATGAAACTTGTCTGTACTAGTTCTTCACTTTGTAATTCAATTAAACTTCTTTACAACATCATTTAAAAAATGGAAAAAGTGTTTCTCCTTTTAAATGACACAACTTATGTCATTTTACTCTCACAAAGATAAAGAGATGGGACCCACATCTTTATATTTTTTTTGTCAACTCTCTCCTTCTTTATCTATCTCTTTCTCTCACTTAGAATGACACTACTTTACATCATTTATACACACTCTTTCCTTATAAAATATGAACAAATGATTTGATTGTCGAAACTAATTTCAATCAAATACATATTTACCAGATAATTTCTGGTATATCAGCTAGCAAAATCGAGAAAATCAACATAAGAATTTCATATGCTGATAGTAATAGACAATCTTACAGCTTACGTGAAGAAGATGAACTAGATGTCAACTATTTCAACCGTTGGCTCAGTTTCATGTACAGGCCCTGCAAAAACAAAATATAGCAAAATGTTCAAGATAGAAGTAAATGAGTCTCTGTTCCTTTGTGTGAGTATTTAGGAGTTAGAATTAAGGAGAATGAAAGTGAGGAAATTAAAATATTTCATTCCATTTTTGAAAAAATTAAAGAAAAAAAATGAAGCTTCAGAAGACTTAAAAAGCATTTCTTTTGTTCTCATTCCCCTCTGGCAAACATGAAGTGAGACTAGCAAAGCTTAGAAAATTGGTACAAGTGGATAACTGTGAGACTAAAAAAAGTGTTGAGATATATAGTCCCACATTGGTTGAAGAGCAACTAATGTGGAGTTTATAAGGCCTTGGGCACTCCCACCCTTTGAGCTAGCTTTTGGGGTGGTGTATCCCAAGGTTCTTTACAAAAAGTCACTTGTAGAAAACACATATCAAAGACACAAGTAGATAATCTTACATTTGTTGTATGTATTGTTGCTCCTGTAGTCATACTAATATTCTGATCAGGAACCAGCTCAAAGTTCATGTGCTGTAGAAAGATTGCAAGAGCAACTGTAGCTTCCAATAAAGCAAACTGATCACCAACACACTTGCGGGGTCCTCCACTGAATGGAATGAATCTGCAATACATTTGAATTACCAAAATCTGAGTTTCACCCCACACAAGAAGAAAAACCTAAGACTAAGAGCCTGTTTGGATCCTCTTATTTTTAAGCTAGATGCTACTTATAAGCTAAAGCTTAAAAAAAAAGAAGCTAAAAATTGTTTGGTAATTATATAAAAAATTTAGCTTAAAAGTTACTTAAAAACACATATTTCAATAAAATTATCTCTCTCTCTTTATAGCCCTTCGTTTAAGAAAAAACACACAATTCAAGAAAAATATATAAGAGCTTAAAAAAAGTTCCTCCTAGGAGCTTTTAACTTTTAGCTTTTTTCTTCATTATAAAAAAAAAAGAACTTTTCATTACAAAAGCTTTTCTCAAAACCTGTTTGTCCTATCTTATGCTTATAAGTAGCGTCTAGCTTGAAAAAAAAGAGGATCCAAACTGGCACTAAGAAAGATAGGGTGCATATAAGCAATTTATTAGGAAAATATGCCACTCAACAGGGAGGGGGAGGGGGAGGGGGACTAGCAAGTAAGGCATAAGAAACTAGCTACCACAGTGGTGTGTGTGATTCACACTACTTGTGTGGTGTGCAAGGATTATCACTGTGATAGTGTATATGCACACCTGAAATCCGTATTTGTTTCATTTGGCACTGGACCATCCAAATCAAATCTTTCTGGCAAAAACTCTTCAGCTCTATTCCAAACCTTGCAAAATTATAATGAAACTTATAGAGTAGATTCAAAATAGTGAATTTAAAAGCAAGCAATAACATTCTGATAGTGCAACACCTTGCATATCAGACTAAATCTAGCAAAATGACAAGAAAGAAAAAAAACAACACATTGTGTGTATCACATTATTTCTCAATCACCATAGCAAATGCATAAAGATATAGGACTCATAATGTTTATGTAATATCAATAATTTAAATAAAGAAACTGCTGATCGGAAATTATTTTTAATAATTATCATGAACAGTAATAATAAAAACAAATTGCTTTTAATGATACAATTATCTCTATACTGGAAACTGAAACAGAGACGGGATAACTTTTTTATTCTCTCTAAAATCAACCTTGTTTTGTAATCCGGAGTATTCTTTTTCCTTTTTTTTCCTCCTGTGCTTTAAAACAAAAAGGGAAAAACAAGGAAATAGAAGATTCTTTTTGAAATGGAATCAAACAGGTTCTAACCAATTTAAATTAATCAATTGAAAACCATAATATTAAAGGCTCTATGCTGTCTTCACATGTCTAGTAACCTTGATTGCAATAGAAAGTTTTTTTAATTTACCAACATCAAGTAATACCTCAGAAGAATGATGTATGTTGTACACAGAAATCATAATATCTTGACCAGCATTGACTTTGTAAGCACCAGGAAGCTCATCGGGAACTTGAGCTCTTCTTATCAATACCTTAAGGATGCATAAGGTTATATAAGACCATCATAAACTATAACATTAGTGAAAGATATTTGATAAAGTAAGCTCCAATAAAGCATATTTGAAAAACTAAACACGCAGCAGTGAACTTACCCTATTCAGATATATTATTTGTTAGAATATCCAGATGATATCATACAATATTAATTATATCTAAATATAGTTTAGAGTATCCTAGAGGATCTCTTAGATTGGTTTTCCTATTTCCTTATATTTCATGACTTATTTCCTCATTTTAAGAGCCGGACTTAGTATAAATAGGGATTAGTGTTTTGTCTTTTGTAATCACATAAATCACCTCATAACACAATATTCAGTCTCTGCTATTCTCTATCTTTTCTCCTCCATCTATGTCAAAGAGATATAATATAAAAACTATTGATAGGCCTTCACTTACAAGCTTAAACTTTTAGGTGAGATAGTTGTTTATCATGATATCAGAGCCTTCGTGACCATTGGATTACGAGTTCAATCCTCAACCCCTCTCTCCCCAAAAAAATTTCTAGTGGAATTCAGTCAGCACGAGGTAAGTTTTTCTACGAGTTTGTAGAACAAAAAAAAAAAATGAACATGTGCAATATCCACGCTTCAAGCCCAAAGGGCTCTTACCAGAGGGGGTGTGCTACAGAGATATAATATAAAAACTATTGATGAGCCTCCACTTACAAGCTTAAACTTTTTAGGTGAGATGATTGTTCATCAATCTATACCTAAACTCTATAAATCCAACATGGAATCAAAACAATACCATCTTCCATGACCTGTCTCGTCACTTTTTCGTTGTCGAGTTCCCTAAAATCTGAGAGGGAGTGTTACAATATCTGAATGATATCTTATAATATTAAGATTATATCTTAATATAGTTTGAGTGTCCTAGAGGATCTCTTAGGATTAGTTTCCCTATTTTCTTATATTTCATGATTTGTTTCCTTATTTTAGGAGTCACCTATTTAGTTCAGATAAATATTAGTGCTTTGTTTTTGTAATCACATCAATCACTTCATAACATGATATTCTGTCTCTATTAATCTCTCTATCTTTTCTCCTCCATCTATACCTAAACCCTATAATTTCAACAATTATGATATTTTACAATAGCATATACTTAACAAATAAGAATTTAGATTTATCTGATTGGGTTGAGATTTTTCTTCTAAACAATAATTTCTGTAAGGAGATTAACTTATGTCATCAAAGAATACTGACAACTAGCATAGTTTCATCTATAATATTCCCAAAATTTAGCTTTCTTTATCAGAGTGAGACTTTTATTTAACCTCCTTCACCGTTAGACTTTGGTGAAAGCTAAGGGCCCTTCATTTTTTGTATATATCTTTCTTCTTTCAGTTTCAACTAAACCTTTACCAAAAAAGGAGTGATAGGGGAAGAAAAAAACTTCTTATTAAGTTTCCAAGACAATCTAAACAGAAGGAAAAAGATCTTGTGCTTGAGCACTTGCCAGTTGCCACACACAGTAACAGGAGCCAACTAATTTCTGTTCTGATTTCCCTAGCAGTTTCTTAATTTCTATCTGTAAAGAACCAATTCAACCCAAAAGCTTAAACTATTGGGTGAGGCTATATTAATGGTTTAATATATCTCAACACGGCCCCTCACACGAGAGCCCGCTGGGCTCGAAGGGTGAACAATGTACAAGCCCACCTACCTGTGCGAAGAAAGGAATTCCACTACAAAGAAAGTGAGGGGCGGTGAGGTTCGAACCTGGGACACGAGGCTCTGATACCATGTAAAGAACCAATTCAACCCAAAAGCTTAAGCTGTTGGGTGAGGCTATATTAATGGTTTAATATATCTCAACACTATCCTTAACCTCAGGTCCCACTACCAAAGTCACAAATCCTAGAAGCCACTGGCTTTCCGAAATTTCAATAATCAAGATCATTAGATCACCAAATTTTCCTTTCACAACCCGCTTGTCATATTAGTTTTAACTATCAATTTTCTATGTTACCATGCTAACTTATCTTCATAACAAGCATAACCTTAGACCTGTCATACACAAAAGATAATACAAATTACAAAGTATTTTGCATCTCAGATAGATGTCCGTACTAAAAATCATTGTAAGGAGAAACATAGCAACTTACAGGAGGATGTGGGTAGAGCCGGAGTGACTCAATAATGCAGCGTGTCAAGAACTTAAGATCTTTAATATCTTCATAGGCAGGACGCCTTCGCTGTAAAATTCTGTCTACCTCTTCTTGTGCTTTTGCCAATGAGGAAGAATCCTGCTTATATAGAGCTTATAATTTACCGGGGGAATACCATGGTGGAGCTCTTGTTTTTTGCACAGTACTGACAACTATACGTTATAACACATAAATAGATACATACTAAATTCAAAATAAGAATGGCTAAATGTTCACAAAGTCCATTAATCATTCTGGAAGCTGAAAAAAATTAGAAGGTTATGAAGTCATGAACAATGCTTTTGATGTTAATATCTTTGAACCGGGTTAAACTGGTTTTACAGTTTTCAAATTTCCATGTTAACAGCTAGATTAGTTTTGAAGACTCAGAAAACAAATGCTGTGATTGGATGATTAATTCAAGGTTCGAAAGGGAAATCCAAAGCAATGTAGCAGGATCACAAGAACCATGCATATAATTGATTCCCACATTACCCCTTCAAAAATATGCAACAGCTACTCATTGATACTGATGAGAATTGGAGGGAGTCTTTGCAGGCAATTCATAAAGTTGGGGAAAAAATGAAAGCATTATCTTTTAGAAGGAAAAGAAAGAGCAAAAGTAGAGTGAAGAAAAGTAAAATGATACCTTACTTAGAAGATAAATTGTCCAGGTCAACACTGAACCAGTGGTCTCATGACCCGCAACTAATAGTGACAGAAGATCATTCCTTAATTGCACACTAGAAACCTGATATGTAGAACCATCAAGCAAAAATAAACAACATGAGGAACGGAGATTCAAAGAAAAAAAAGTTACTCATACTATAAAGTATAAAGGTAGATTATACAAAGTTGTGATGACTGATTACACAGAAAAAGAACAACAAAAAGTATCATTATCAACAGATATGCCATATTTTCCGAAGGCAGTGATAGCGTAGCAGACATTCATATTCGGGAGTGCAACTAAAGGAAACATAGAAACTCAATGATTGAGCAATAAGCACAACTACACTAAAAGAATATGAAAATCGGTGTGCATGACAACCTTCCCGGAATCAATTTTTTTTTTTTAATTTTTATTTCCCCAAGAACATAAATGGATAGAAAACTCGTTTGGTAAAACCGATTTATTTTTTTGTTCCCGAGATGAACCGGATTAATTTTTCTGCCGGGGTACAGACAAAAGAATCAAAAAAATTCTGATTTTTTGTTCCCGAGCACAAAATGAGAAACACTTATTTCTCTCAATCACTCTCCACCTATATCATTATTATCATCACCATCATCATCCCGACATGACTTCCGCCACCGTCGTCGCCGCCGTCAATGTACCACCAATGTCGTCGTCACCACCACCACCACGATGATGTCACCGCCACCATCACCATAACCACCACGACGATGCCATCGCCACCACCTCCACCCATCGCCATCACCACCACCACCACCACCATAATCGCAGCCACTGCTGTCACCACCACCACCACCATCGCCATCACCTCGCTATCGCCACCACCACGACGCCACCACTTCTAACACTGTCACCAACCACTACTTCCATCGTCGCAGCCACTGCCATCACCACCACCACTATGCCATTACCATGCCATCGCCACCACCACGCCACCTCCACCGTCACCAACCACCACCACCATCGCCACAACCATTGTCGTCACCACCACCGCCATGCCACCACCACCACCACCACCGTCGCAGCCACTGCCATCACCACCACCACCACCATTGTCACTACTACTACCACCACTATGCCACCACCATCGCCACCACTACCACCACCACTATGCCGCCGCAGCCACTGCCGTCACCACCACCACTACGCCGCCACCACCATCGCCACCATTACCGTCGCCGCCGCCGCACCATATGGAAAGGAAAGTGATGATCCGAAAAAAATTATGCTTATAGGAATTATTTTTTATTATATTATTTGTTGTGTTATCAAACACAATTCTTATTCTCAGAATAAAAATAAAACATGTTATCAAACACATTTTCTTTCTCAAATATTGTTAGGCACAGAAATAGAAAAGAATTATTTCTTTTCAGAAACAGTGTCAGAGAACAGAATAGTTGTCATGCACACCCTTACACAGAAGATCAGAAATCACAAAATACTACATGGTTGATAACTATTCAAAAAGTAACATTTCTGACCAAGAAAAGATATGGCAAAAGATGAACATTCTTAAGTAAACGATAAAGAATTACAGGATGAAATTTATTTGACTGTGCTATGATTAAACAACATCTCAGCTTTAGTAAGTTGAACATAGTGTTAGATAATGACACCACAACCAATAATGCACACATAAAATCAATGCACTGTTCATCTACACCTCTGCGCCTTAACATTTCCAGAAGCATTCGATAGATCTATAATCTAACAGGAAAAGCAACTTTATATTTCATGTAATTCATATCAAACCCCCATTATTATACATTATGAGCATACAGCAACCCGCATAAGAAGAACACAGTGATAAAAGCATAGTATATGTCAGGAATAAAATATAGCAAACCTCTTCTCTGCTGGCAAGCAAGAACCGGAGGATACTAGGATCAGTGTCATTCACATATTCATCAACATCAATTCTTTCACCCTCAGATTCTACAATCACTTTACATTTTTCAATAAGATCCTCAACAGTTTTCCTGATAACATTAACAGCCTTTTCAGCCTTTATTTGTCTTGGGATTATCTTACAAAGAAATTTAACCTGCAACAACAAAGAACAGCATTAAAATGGCATAATGAACACAGAAAAAAAAAATCCATATCATAAATGGGAATGAGAAAGAACTTGCCTTCCAATATGGCAAAAGATCAGTTGATCGAGCCTCTGCCTCTTTCAATGCAGTGTAAACAGCATCAATAACAGGGCTCTCCACATTAAGTGAATCAAAGTTGTAGTTGAATACAGATAAACCGATAACATCAAGAGTCAGCTGCGAAAACTTGTCCTCCATGTTAACAGCAGTTCCATTGAGTGCATCAGGTTGTAGCTTCTCCACTAATCTCTCAGCACATCTACAAAACACCCTATCCACTATAATTGACAAGTATCGTTTGTGAAGAGATGGAACAACAGCCCTGCGCCTCGCCTAATACATATAAGCAAATAGCTATCAAAAAGAGCCGGTTGCCCAAAATAACCTATAAAATCATGACAAGAACAACTAGTAGCAATTTAACTAACTATAAATGAATCAAATAATTATAATATAAGAAACCCAGCTATAAAGTAAGGCAACATATACATGGATGAAATTAGGGGTGTTCGCCGTCTGGATTGGATCAGTTTTGGAAGCAAAATCATCCGAACAATCCCTTCGGTCTAACCATATAATCATTCATTTAGTGTATTTAGTGGGAAGAGAACCATGGTAGACCCGGGAAACCCTGCCAGTCTACCTGTGACCAGGGAAACCCTGCCAGCCACAAACAAATCACATTGGCCATAATCAATTCACATCTTCCTAGTGTGCACACCTCTTCCCAAAGTTGATACTAGTATCCCGGGAAACCATGCCAGACACACCACTTTGGGATAACATCTTTTGTATATATTGGCTTTGTATTTATTTTTATTTTTTTTGAAATATAAAAGCATTAGTAAAATGTATAGTTTTTTTGTAATGAGAGATAAAGCTCTATAGAGATAGATAAAATTTTATTGATGAGATCTGACTAGATTTTTTTCTTATCGGGTTTAATTGATGGGTTAATGGGTTTTGGGTTTAAAAATTTTTGGGCTATGATCGGGGAAAAACCAAGTAGGTAGAGGGAATTCATATATTGGATCGGTTGGTTTGGATTGTATCTGTCTTCATTAACTCATCCAAAAACCAAAAACCGATACAACTCAGTTAAAATTTGCGGTTTTTTTTTTCAGTTTTTGGTTCATTCGGTTATCGGTTTTTCAATTCGGTCAGAGTGGTTTGAATCGGTTTGGATCGGTCGATGAACACCCTTATCTAAAATGACAGATGGAGAACATGGAGAACATTGAGAAAGAAAGAGTATGCTATCAAATTTCTCGTTGCTCAACACTTGTAAAGTCTAAAGCAGAAGCAAAACAACCCACATTGCCATAACACATTGGTTTTCCCAGTCTCAAAATTCAAAACAAGCTCATAAACACATAAACCAGAATTGGAATAATATTGAAGAATTGAACATTACCATCCAGAGTGGACCTTCAGCAATTGCAAAACCAGACCCAAAGAGGAACTCTGAGACCTCAGCAACAAGACCCTTAGCATATTTTCCATAATTCTTGAGCACATGCTTGGCAATGGCAGGGTCACTAACTACAACAAAATTTCTGGGGCCAGCGGCAAGCCGGTAAATGGGACCATACTCTTTCATCCATTTGAACAAAGGGAGAAAAAGGGCACCACCCAGAAGATCAGAAACATCATCAAGCTTGGCACTTGCTAGAGGAATGCCAGAATCGTCTTTCCCTGTGGTTAGGGACCTAGATAGTGAAGTAAGCCAATCTGGGCTTACCCAGGAACTGGGTTTGGTGTTGTTGTCGGTGTTGGAGTTGGAACTGGAATTGGTGGAGTCGTTTTTGTTAATTGAGGATTTCACATTGAGGTGGTGAAGTGGATAAGATTTTAGAGTGAGAGGGAAAGGAGTGGTTTTGTGGTGAGGAAAAAGAGAGAGAGATGACAGAGAGAGTGAACAAGGCATTGTTTAAGGATTTACTTTGGATACTGTCTGGGAGTTTGGGAGTTAAACGATGGTGGGAATGTAACCGTTTCCACTTCCCCCACTTTCCACTTTCCACACGATGTACAGTATACCATTCAATAAAATGTTCCGTACATGAACTACTGTACTAGAGTGGAGGCCAATTAATTGGAAAGATAACAAGAAATTGAGCTTGGATTTTACGGAAATATTTCATGTGCTCGATACTAATGATTCGGTGCTCCTTCTCACAACAATAATTTCTTCTTCTTTTTTTTAATTCTTTTTTTTTCAATTTTACCCCTTATTTACACTAAAAAACCACTTAAAAAATGATGGTCCCAGTCCATAATAAATCATGTCGGATTTTACAACGTCCTGATATTACACGTGTAAATTACCACCATTTCCTTCATCAAGTTTTTATTTATTTATAGGGAAAAACTATTCTCATTTTACATGAGATAAGTTTTCTCTCCTACACACCCTTCGATAACTGTGCCACCTTTTTCTTTTCTTTTCTTTTTTTTCTTTTTTTAGGTGGTGGAGCCCACAATTTATCTTTATGACATGAGATGACTATCTCCTTTAACATGAGATTAATAAAACACTTATTTATAAACGATTAAAATCATATTATTAAGTAAGTGAATCAACTAGCATAGGATAATTCTATCTTAAGAGATGTTTTCAAGTTTGTGTTCTAAGTATATAAATGTGTTAAAAACTTGATATGAAATTCTTTTTTGTTCTCCGATCATATGAGATTATGTGACGTGAGAGGATAACATATACTTAATTCTCAAGATGACATTTAGAATAATATGATTAAGGGTTTAGTGTTTGTCATTTTAAATGACACAATTTTGTGTCATTTTCTAATGAAACAACGTCATTTTGGTGTGTTTTATCATTTTCTCTAATTTATAAAATTAGAAATAAAAAGAAAATGGAGGAGAGAGAATGTAAAAACTTACCAAAATGACGTAGTTTCATTAAAAAGACATAACTTTGTGTCATTTAAGATGACAAACATTTTTTCCTATGATTTAATGAACCCAAGTTTCTCATCTTGTTATGGACGTGTATATTTACCTCATGGTTCAATTTTTAGGGTTCCACCTGTTCTGGCCAGCCTTTTTAGCCCCAGCAAGTTAGGCCCAATATTAATAGTTCACATCTACATGATGAGCCATAAAGGCTTGACACAAGAGATTTCTCTTATCCTGCAATGCTGCTCACTATACATTGACAGTTGGCGCAACATGCCTTGTCTCGAAGACAAGGCTTAGCTAGGTGGTATAGCTCTGGACACACACCTCTTTCTCTCTCCCATGCTTGAGAGTGACCTCTCATCTCTAAATAACCCCTTCTCTCATTAAATGGGCATATTCTAGTCTACTCTTCTTATGAGCTCTAACTTTGTTAAATGTGGATCCACCTTAGCCAACAGATACACACACACACACACACCCCATTGCAATATATCTTCCAGTACATGGGAAATTCATGTCGAGCCTTAGTCTTTACCATTACTTCAAAGAGTACCCCTAGATTGACATATTATACCCATTGAGGGATACATATATGGCTCTACACAGACAACATATTATACCCCTTCAAACAAGCAACATGTTTATTTCATATTATATGTCCAAATTGGTGGTGTTTTTTTTTTTTGGCTTGTAGGAAAACTATCGCAAGTTTGAAGAGGAATGGGCCACGCAGTATGCGACAGACTCCACATCTAGTTTCTGTTAGTCCGATAACGAAAACCTCTTCATTAAGGTTGTAAGAGGATTGGACAATAAAGAAAGAGTGTTTGGATTAGGAGCATATGCCAATCAACTGAGGCCGACCAAGCGCTCATCCATCCAGGATGGAGGTGTTTCTGTTGGTAAACGTAATGCCATTTCATAATTGTTTTGCATTTTCACTCTTTAGTCCATTTAAATTATATACAAGAAATTAACTTACGTTCTAATGATGTATTTGCATATGAGTTTAAAAGGATTAAGGCATTGGTTACCAACATGGAAGCTGCACATTAGGCAAAGACTTCCGAGCTGGAGGCGTAGCTGAATGCTACGAACTAGCTAATGAATCAGCAAATGAAGATGATGCAGAAGAAAGCAGACATAATGAGGGAAATGCAAGAATAGCTCCGGGAACTAATGAAGGAGAAATAGGACAACAACAAGAACAAGGGACCGGCTACGAGTGCTGATGATGATCACTTATGGGCTGCTACTTTATAGACATTATTTATAATTATAGTTCTTTATATTCCATTTTGTTTACATCATTTTTGTTTATATTTCGTTTTGTTTTGTATAATTTTTTAGGATTGCTACTGTATACGTTTCTTGATATAACTTTTTTAATACATTATTCAGTATTATTTATTCATTAATATTTTTTTTATTTGAGTGGTTGCTATGTATAGGAAGAAGTCTAATAAATTTTAATTTTTTTTTTCTAATTCATTCAATTGCAACGAGCTTTTGTCCAGTTTCAGTCGCAGATTGTGTCTCCATAGTGCAACGAAATATGTTAATTCCACCGGAAAATTGCGACGGATTGAGATAACTTATTCCAACGCAAGTCTTGCGATAGATTAGGCTTTCATATCATGTCGCAAAGTGTGTGATGAATTAATAAAATACTTCACACGCAAATTTGCGGTGACATTTCACCCACTTATTTGACGCAAATTGTGATGGAAATTTGTGATGAAAAATCCGTTGCATTTTGTGACAGAATAACACAGCTCTGCCAATTGCAACGGAATTATAGAATGTTGCTTCGGAATATATCCGTAGCAATTTGTGATGGATTTTGGAACGCCCAAAATCCATCGCAAATTTAGTTTACGATGAGACTTTTTGCGGAAACTTTATTTTTCTCATAATTTCCATAGCAGATCAAACTTATAATAGCCCAAAATAATTAATTAGCAAAATACATGTGATTAGATAATTAAGCATGTATTAGTGAGTAAAAATAAGTAAATTCTCTAACAAAATTAATTGGGGTCACTTTTGAGGTAAAAAGTATAATCAGTGAAAATTAAGGGGTATAAATGGGTGTAGAAAAAAGTGCCCAAAATATAAAAATGGAAGTAAAAATATTCATAGAAAAATATTCCAGACTTTAGGGTAAAGTTTGGTAATTAATGGAATTGAATACATAGATGAACCGATACCCACTTAACCTGTGATAAGTGACAAGTCACTAAAGGAACCCAAAACCCTTATTTCCCCACCCTTGTGCGCAGAAAGAAAAGAAAAAAGAAGAAAGAAGAAAGAGAAGAAGAAGAAGAAGAGAAAGGGAGAGAGGAGAAGAGAAGAGAGAAAAAGGGGAAAACCCTAGGGTGATGCAAACCTTGATGGTTTTGAGTGATTCCAAAGCCTAAACCACTCCAAATCTTCCCCTCTTTCACAATCCTAGCTTGGGTCTTGGTGGGGAGCTGTGTGGTTGGAGATATTTCCTTCCAAAGTTGCGACCCATGTGGAGAAAGTGAGAGATTTGTTAGCTTCTACCTCTATGGAAGCTTGAGGAGTAACCAATCCTTGGTTGTGCAACCATTGGTGGTAAGATTCTACTCCTTGAACTCTATTTTCATGAGAAATGTATGTTTGGGGAAGATGATGAATAGTGTTTAGGGTTTATGAAAAGTTGAGTAAATGGGCTATGTTCTAGAAATGTATTTAGAAAATTTGAGATACCGATTGAGGCCTAGTGCATGTTGAGAAAAATGCTAGGAATGACATTTAATCGGTGAAAATAAGTTTATATAGTCATATGATTTTGTTTGGAAAATTACAAAATTATGCATTTGACTATGGTTTGGCTTGTTGGTGTAATCAATGGTTTGGTTTGGGTTGATTGTTGATATTGTCCATGTGATGCTTAGGATTGAGGCATTTGGACCAACCGTGAATAACCAACCGTTGGAGCAAGCTATGGAGCTCGGTTAGCTCCTTGAAGTTAATGTTGTGTTGTGAAGAACAAAGGTTTAGTTGGAAGCTTTGAGGTAAGCCTTCGGACCTTGGGTGTAATTCCCTTTATTGTTCCACCAAGCCCTGAACGGGTAATGGTGTGTTGTTGTATATAAATGCAATGAAATATTGTAATGCTTTGTTATACGTATTTGCATGCTTTGGTGTGACATAGGATGGTGTTTCCCTATGTTGGTATGTTGCATGACGATGCGTAAATCATACTTGGTAGTTTAGCTGGCCAGTAGGACTATTTGCATCTGAGTATCCTTAGGACAGCTCGAGAGCTCGAGGGATTTCTCCTGGAGATGTTTTGTACACTTGCATGAATATGTATTTGCTGCATTATTATTGTCATTGCTATTACACTGTTATTGAACTATGGGGTGGAGAGATGCTCCAAGGACCCCTGGTTTACTGGATATATTCGTATATCTCACCCCGTGTGGTTGGGGACCCCCTTTCAGGAAAGGATGCTGCAGGAGCCTCTGATGGCAAGTGGCCATATTTGAAGTGATTGGGCATATGAAGATATCGTGTCATTTGATTAAGCATGTTATTTTGTAGTTCACATGTATAGGATTGCTAAATGAGAATCAATTGTCATATGCATGCTATATTTATTTGGGTGGACTTAGCCTATGCTCATGCTTTTGGTATCTCTTTTGTTGATGGGAGCCAAGGAGTGATCATAGTGTTTTGTAGCTAAGTCCCATGATTTGTAATTGAAACTTGTAAACATGCTATGTTGTAATTATTGGGTATTTGCATATATGATGAAATGATATGTATGCTTCTCTTGTATATGAGTATCTAGAGAGACTAGAATTCATGTATTGAAAGGATTATATGATGTAAATTAGGTGAAAGAAGACCTTTAGGTTGGAAAACCAATCCAAAACAAAGATACCCTGTCTTGTTGTCCAATTTTCGTATCCTATACGATAGATTTGGATCCTTGTGTCTTGATGGAAGTTGTAGATATGTTTCTTAGCTTTCCATAGAGACCAAGATTGTGTAATTTGGATAAGTATAACTCAAGTTATGGTTAAAACACCACAGGTAGGTCAAACTGCCCTGTTTTGGGTGCTTGCTCCCGAATGTCCACGCTTGGAGCGTGGGATCCACGCTTGGAGCGCCCACCTTCTGACTGTCCACGCTCGAAGCGTGGGATCCACGCTTGAAGCGTAGGGGTCCTGGGAAATTCAGCATTCCATTTCGTAAAAACCTCATAACTTGGGCTACGGTGCTCCGATTTGAGCGCGGTTTGAACCCACGCGTAAGTAATGAAAAATCCTATAATATTATGGGCAAATGGAGACCGTAATAAATGAAATGAAAGTATGGTATTAAGCTTTAAGTATGTTATTCCGCAATGCACTATGGTTATGGTCACGCAATTGGGTAATTTTAATTCGGCTTGCTTTAAAAGAGAAATTTAACCGGATTTTAATTGCACCAATGTGATTGTAACTGCGCTTAATATCATAAGTCAATGTTAACAAACCGGTTCTAGAACGGGGTGTTACATTTTATGGTATCAGAGCAGTTTTGTAGGGAAACTTGTGGACTATTGTTATATGTGTTTACTGTTTAATGTTTTGTAGTTGTTTTGGTACTCTTGATGATTATTGCATTTGTGATCACTTAGTGTGAGCCTGATCAACTCATTTCTGGGTGTAACTTGTGTAGTGTCATGACGAGGAACCGGAATAACGCCGAGGCATCGAATGCAAACGCTCAGCCAGATCCTGTTTTGGCTGCTTTGGTTAGGCCACGAGGTGGTCGTGGGGCAACGGTTGGGCAGCCGGATCCTATGGTTGAAACCCTGGCAGCTGTGCACAGGGAGTTGGAAGTTAGTCGCCGTGCTAACGAGAACTTGCTCAAGACAAATGAGGATACGCGGAATGCTATGACCGCAATGATGAATGAGCTGAGGGCGATGAGGGGTGCTAGACCCGAGAACCGGCAACCCTCTCCTCCTCCTCACACTGCCACGCCTACTCCACCTGTTCTTAATGAAGAAGACGGAGCGGGTAATAATGAGGGTGAAGCGAGTCACCACTCAGGTAGTCATAGCCATCATACCGAGGTGCGTCAACCCCATGCAGAACAGGTTGATGAACACGAAGCCGAGGAAAGAAGATTAATGGCTTTTAGGAAACACAAACCTCCTTCTTTTAAGGGAGAATATGACCCTATGGTGGCAGCGAAATGGCTCCAAGCTATGGAGAAGATTTTCAGGGTTATGAGGTGCCCTGATGCATTGAAATTGGTCTACTCCGTTTATATGTTGGAAGAGGAAGCGGAGGATTGGTGGACTAATACTGTGCAACCTCTAGAAGCTGAAGGCCGGGAAATTACCTGGCGATTGTTTGAGACGCTGTTCTTAGATAACTATTTTCCTAGGGAGGCTAGGGAAAGGAAGCAGAACGAATACAATGATTTGAAGCAAGGGTCAATGTCTATTGATCAATATTTTGCCAAGTTCAACGAATTGGTGAAATATGCAAATTATGGGAGAGCTTTGCCCACTTCAGCTGAGATGACCTCTAAGTTTCAGTGGGGTCTGAATGAGAAGATGTCTCGGAAGATGTCAAACTGTGACATCCGAGAGTTTAGCCGGTTTGTGAATCAGTGCCGGAAGGTAGAAGAGGTATATGGTGTGTCCAGTACCAAGAAGCCTTCTGAGGCCCAAGCACCTACTGCCAATAAAGCAACGGGCTCTGGTTATTGGAAGAATAAAAAGATGAAAGATAAGAAGCTGAGTGTGAACAACCCAGCAAATATATTCAAGAAGCCGGGGACTCAGAAGAATTTTGTTGATAGAGGACCTCCTCCTAAGTGTAAAGGATGTGGGAGGGAGCATAGAGGCCAGTGTGCCACCGGTGAAATTATATGTTATAAATGTGGAAGGCCCGGCCATTACTCGAGACAATGTCCTCAGACTGAAGTGAGGACTATGGCAGTTCAAGCTGCGGCTGTTCCTGTTTCTGTTGTTCCTCCCATGATCGAGGCACAGACGGTTGGTAGAGTATACACCATGGACCGTCAGCAATCAGAAAAGGCTCCAAATCTTGTGAAAGGTATAATTTATATTGATAATATGGATATTGAAGTTTTGTTTGACTCGGGAGCTACACACTCCTGTATGTCTGATTTTATGGCCGTTGGGCTAAACTTGCAAATGTACGACATTTCTCCTCCGATGAAAGTGGTGACTGCTTCTGGAGAGAAGTGTTACACATCAGTGTTATGCAAGGATGTGGAATTTAAATATGAAGGCCGAGATTATGTGCTGGATTTTATTTGCTTGCCGATGATCAGTCTTCAAGTTATCTTGGGAATGGATTGGTTATCAAAGAACTGTGCTATGATAGACTGCTGTGGAAAAAGAATTGTGCTCTCTGCTGATGATTCTACTACTAGTTCTTCCCCATATCTATCTGTGCTGCAGGTTAGAAAGGCTTTGAGGGCCGGGGCATTGGGATATGTCTTTGTGGGGGGTTTAGTGGGTGGAAGTCATGAGGAGATTGACAATATTCCCGTGGTGAAGGAGTTTGTGGATGTGTTTCCGGATGAGATTCCGCAGCTTCCACCTCACAGAGAGATTGAGTTCACCATTGATTTGTTGCCTGGTGTGGGACCCATTTCTCTGGCTCCATATCGGATGTCACCACCGGAATTAGCCGAGTTGAAGAAGCATATTGAGGAGCTTTCGGCTAAGCAGTTTATTAGGCCTAGTGTGTCCCCGTGGGGAGCACCAGTGATATTTGTTAAGAAGAAGGACGGTAGCATGAGATTGTGCACTGATTACCGTCAGTTGAATAAGGTTACTATTAAGAACAAGTATCCTCTCCCTCGCATAGATGATTTGCTTGATCAGTTGAGGGGTGCTTGTGTCTTTTCAAAGATTGACTTGAGGTCAGGTTATCATCAGATCCGAATTAAGCAGGAAGATATTCCGAAGACTGCTTTTCGATCTAGATATGGACATTATGAGTATCAGGTAATTCCATTTGGACTCACTAATGCTCCGGCGGTGTTTATGGATTATATGAATCGTATTTTCAAACCGTTTCTGGATCAATTCGTGATTGTGTTTATTGATGATATCCTGATATATTCCAAGAGTAAGGAAGAGCATGAGGATCACTTGAGAACTGTGTTGCAAATCCTCAGAGATAAACAGTTGTATGCAAAGCCTTCTAAATGTGAATTTTGGCTTTCTCAAGTGCAGTTTCTGGGTCACGTCATTTCTGCTGATGGGGTGGCGGTTGATCCCAATAAAATAGAGGCAGTTATTGATTGGGAAAGGCCCAAGACTGTGACTGAAGTAAGGAGTTTTCTGGGTTTGGCTGGTTATTACCGGAGATTTATTAAAGGATTTTCGGAAATGGTTTTGCCATTGACCCGTTTGACCCGGAAGGATACTCCGTTTATTTGGACGCATGAATGCGAAGAATGTTTTCAGAAGATAAAGGAAAAGTTGACAACTGCTCCAGTGTTAGTACTTCCTGATCCGGAAGGTGAATTTGAGTTGTACAGTGATGCTTCTAAAAAGGGATTGGGTTGTGTACTGATGCAAGATAGGAGAGTGGTAGCGTATGCTTCGAGGCAACTGAAACCTCATGAAGAAAACTATCCGACTCATGACTTAGAGCTTGCCGCAATCGTTTTTGGATTGAAACAGTGGAGGCACTTCTTGTATGGCATGAAGTTTGTCATATTTAGTGACCACAAGAGCCTTAAGTACTTATTTGATCAAAAAGAGTTGAATATGAGGCAACGACGGTGGACTGAATTCTTAAAGGATTACGATTTCGAATTGAAATATCATCCCGGCAAGGCTAATGTTGTAGCGGATGCATTGAGCCGAAAGTCAGTGAGCATGGCAAGCATGATGATGAGAGATTTTGATGTAATCGAGAGGTTCAGAGATATGAAATTGTCTGAAGTCTTTCCAGGCAGAATTTGTGACATCGAAATTACAAGAATTGAGAACGAAATGATGACAAAAATTAAAGATGCTCAGCTGCAAAATGAAAGTGCTAAACGACTGAAAGGTCAGAGTGGTGTATCCTGCAATGATGAGGGTATACTATTATATCAGGGTCGTATTGTTGTACCTAGACAGTTGACAGAGGAAGTGATGACAGAGGCCCATAGGGGTCAATTCACTGTCCATCCGGGAGCTACAAAGATGTATCAGGACCTAAAGATTAATTTCTGGTGGCCTGGTATGAAGAAAGATATTGCAGAGTTTGTCTCCAAGTGTCTCGTATGTCAGAAGGTCAAGATTGAGCATCAAAAGCCTTCTGGTATGTTGCAACCACTAGATGTTCCTGAATGGAAATGGGAGAGTATCTCCATGGATTTTGTGGTAGGGTTGCCGCGGACACAGGCTAGTTATGATTCTATTTGGGTAATTGTGGATAGATTGACAAAATCCGCACACTTTTTACCAGTTCGGGTAGATTTCTCTGCTGAGAAATTGGCCAGGCTCTATGTGAAGGAGATTGTGAGGCTTCATGGGGTGCCTGAGAATATTGTTAGTGATCGGGACCCGAAGTTCACTTCATCGGCCTCTAGAGTTTGAGGAGGGAGATCATGTGCTGGGCAGAGGTTGGAGACTCAAAGTTGTCACCAGTCAAAATACATGTGTGGGACGAGCCCTGGGAGTGAGGAAGTGTTTCTGAGTCACCAGTTATTTATTGGACCCTATCAGATTCTACGTAGGGTAGGACCGGTTGCCTACCAGCTTGCCTTACCTCCTCAACTATCCAATATACATGATGTATTCCATGTTTCTCAGCTAAGAAAGTATGTAGCTGATCCTTCTCATGTGGTTCAACCTGATGACGTTGAGATTCGGGAAAATTTGAAGACTCCAATTGGACCACTAAAAGTACTCGAGCGGGATGAGAAGAGGCTGAGGAACAAATCTATTCCTATGGTGAAAGTCCAATGGGAAGGACGGACACCTGAAGAGTCGACTTGGGAGCGGGAAGACGAGCTTCTCCAGTATCCTGAGTTTAAGGACAGGTATGTTCTTGATTTTGCGGACAAAATCGCTAAAAGGTGGGGTGACTATAATAGCCCAAAATAATTAATTAGCAAA